>PVIA01005212.1:0-24002 GCA_004024845.1 Tonatia bakeri
TAGCTATATTTCACTGGTAATGTTTTAATATTTTAATAGTGTGTGGCCTTTGGTGTGTAAAAAGTGGTGTGTCCCCATGTTAAATGAGTTCGAATTGCTGCTGATGCTTTGCTATGCAGATCGATAACATATACTGTCTTCCCTCTTTTCAGTTATAAGCACCATCAAGCACACATATTCCAGCTTTGAGCCCCACACTCACAGCTGAGGTGGACAGAAAAACCCAAATAGCTATTTTTGTCTAAAGGCTAACCCTAAGGAAACAGAACAAGAAATGAATGCCTCTCATTTAACATCATCTGTACATTTTTCATATATATATGTATATATGTTTATATGTTTTTCATATATATATATATAAACTTTATGGTAGCTATTCTACTAGGTCTAAGAAATTTTTTAAAATTTTACTTTAGTGCTCTTCATAGTATTCTTTATACCCTATGGATTTTGGAGTCATATAGAATTGGCTTTCAATCATGTAACGCATAGTTTCATGTGTCACATAGTTTCACAGATACCAAAGCCTGTTCTATGTAATGAGAATAATAATAAACTTTCTATACAATAAAATTATGTAAGATTAATTTATAACACAATACTATTCACTATTTGATTTTATATTTATTTGCTTTCTTCTGCATTAGTTTACTTTGAATTTCTATGATAGTCAAATCTATCTTGTATAATTAGAACTATTTCAATTCTAATTAAGGGAAAATCAAAACAACATAAAAATATATTTCTTAATTTAAAAAGCAAAACAACACAAAATGTCAGTCTTTTTCAAAAATATTTTATTGTTTATGCTGTTATAGTGGTGTCATCCTTAGAAATAGCTAGCTCAAGGGTTTTGATGAAACCAGGGACTTCATCCTCTCATCTTTGCTTTTCTTTGATGATTTCAGGATCTCAGGTCAGCTGGGTTTATGGCTGGCTTCTTCTCCAGGTTTATATTCTTACAGTTCTATGATCAAAGAGGAAAAAGCTACTTCATTCTCAAAACAGTTTGAAAATGTCTTGGAAAGGACGCAAACGGGTCCTGATCATGGCGTACGCTTACACCTTGGACCACATCACCGTTGAGGAAATGGCACGTGCCGACCTCTGTGACAGGGACACAATATCATCAATAGATCGCTGGTTTGAGTCAAAAATAATGTCTCAAGTTTTCATTTCCCAGCAGCAGAAATAATTGACAAGGATGTATGCTAAACAGCTGAATTTAAAATTTCATCAGAAATATTATGCTGTGCTTAATATTTACATTTTTATTAAGAATTAACATTTTATATATAGCATTGTTAACTGCAAATAATATAACATCACCACTGAGTAATAGAAATGCCATAGGCTAGCTTCATTAAATTAATGAGCCAAAGACTCCAGCCTTGGTGTCTCTTCTAATTATGCACAATGCACTGTTTCTTTCAAAAGAAGACAGCTAATTAATTAGATACAAATGTCATCTATAGGTCATTGACAGCTAAAATATTCACTGATGATTCAGTTTAGTCCAAGGAAACAATAATCCTCAGGGATTTCCAGAAAATGTCATCTTTGCATCAAAAAGTTTTTTTTCCGTAGTAAAGGATTACAGAAAGGAAAAAAATAAATCACCAAATTCTTAAGTTTTTCATACAGAGTAACTCTTATCTAACCTGAGAGATAAATGCAAACTTTCCTACACATACACATATGAAGATGTCCTTTTTGTCATGTAAACTAATTAGGTGTTAGAAAGAAAGCTCGTGTTTGGGACGAAATAGTTCATTGAAAAAGAAAATAGTTTTCATTGTCAATGTTTGAATTGTCATTCATTTTAAGGAAAACGTCAATTTTTTTAAAATTTTATTTGATAAAAATACATTTGGACCACCAAATAGTTGTGAAAAGTAATCCTTTTCTAATTGTTATGGTTATCTATAAGTATATTAAAATTAATGTTCTGGAACTGTTAAATATGTACTTTTTAAAAAGTTATGAAATAATAATACTTTAATTCCATGATTGAAAGTAAGATAATTATGGTTGCAAACAAATCACAAAATACAAGCAAACCCTAAACTATTTAAAGTGCAATGAAAAGATTAAAATTAGAAATAGAACAAAATTCTCCAAACTTTGTGCCATTTGTTCAGTTTATGTCAAATAATGAGTATGATTAATATCATAGAATATTTTTACATTTACAGTTTTCCCATAGAACTTTTTATATTCTCATTAATGCTATATTATCAGTTTTGGCAAGTAAACTACTCTTAATAAAATTAGTCATTCCACAAATAATGTTGTGCCAAAACACATTTATAAAGTTAAAAACTTTAGGTATGAAATTTGGTATAATATTTTATATTTATTGGAAAAAAGTAACTTTAGTTTTGCTCAGTGATTTAATATCCTAAAAAAAATTCTTATTTGTTTGTGGACTTAAATTTTAAAAGTCAGAAGAGGTGACAAAATATATGTGTACTTTAATGTTAATTTTTAATGATCTTTAATAAAAATATGGAATTACTGTTTTTCTAAGATATGCTTTAACTAAAATGTATTTTTATGATTATATTTTTAATTAAACTATCTAACCTTATTACCTTTTATAAGTTCTTACAATGCATGAATTTATACAAAACAGTCCTGTAAGAAAATGTTATTGTGTTAGCTGAGTAGATGTGTCAGGACTTCCTGGGTTCTTGATAGCCTTATCTGTAGCACTTCTTATTTTCACAGATCCTCTTCAAGAATCTGTCTGCCCATATACAGTAGATTATTATCATATACTCCCAGAAATAACAGAATAGATAGGAGAATAACTTTGAACGGAAACCTTCATAGAAGTATCCCCTAAAGGAATCACTAGGCATGCATAGAAACATACTAAGCAGAAGATCCTAAAGCATCTAGATACTAGAACATACTAAGCAGAAGATCCTAAAGCACTAGGGATATTGCTAGCTTCTGGGGTCAAAAAATATATAATCAAGGGACTAGTGTCCCATTTATTTTGGGACCTTGATGAGAGTTTATCACCAGGTGTGATACATGTGGAGAATGATCTAGGGAGGTAGTTGAACCCTAAGTAAAGACACAAAACACAAATGAGAAGTGACACAGTAAATGGGGAGCATTCCAGATCTGTGTCGCTATCTGGAATGCATCAATGGGAGTGTACGAGAGAAACGTTTTAAAAATATGTTGGAGATAAATTGGTATGCTCTATGAATTTCCATTAAAATGCCTGGCTTATTTTGGTCAAAAGGTTTCACTGAGTAAAAAACTCATTTGGAGAACTTTTAAAGATTACTCTCACAGTACTGTGCAGGATAAATTGGAGTAAAAGAAACATGTAGAAATTTTAAGCTCTTTTAATGCCCTTCCTCCATTTTAATTCTTTATATAACCTCATAGCTTCCTATTTTACCACTAGCATAGATTTTATTTGACATTTAAAATAAACACTATAATAAAAAGAAAACCATAAAAAGGCTAAAGGGGAAAATTACACAAACATAAAAGCTAAACTTTTAACTAACAATTGTAGAGCTTAGTACTTAAGAATAATGCAAAAATAACCTTAAATACCACCTCAATTTATTATAACCTTTACTTATTTTAATTTAATGATTTAATTTACCTACAGTGTTAAATTTTAACTTAACTAACATGTGCATACATGCTTTTATGTATTTTCACAGGATAAAACTTAGGCAGGCTGTTATTTAAACAGAGAACATGTTCAGCAAAACTGTTGTTAAAGGGCATACTGTACATTTATGGTTCACAATTTTTAAGTTGTGTGTTCTGATTATAAGAAAGCCTTAAGAATTTGAAATCCCACAGATTTGTTCTAGTTTGAATTTCATACCAAGAACTTTTCCAAGATAGATTAAATTCATTTAATTATTAAGCACCCAATTTATTCTATGTTGAAGGTAACTGATAGAAATTTAGAGAACAAAAAATGGTAGAATCATTGCTTTCTCAGAGATGGCAAACAGGCTGGCACATTTTGAATAAGAATTAAAAGGAACTGATTAATATCATGGAAGAGGAAAATAGAGATCATTGTAAATATACAACAGAAGGTCTTTATCTAGTACTCTAAGATGCCAAGAAAACCTGTGTGAGGAATTCATATTTAAGTTGAAGCCTAAATGAGCGGTTCTCAAAATCTGGCCCCTTGGGAGGAAATTGGAGGATGGAAATCCTTGAGCTCCTTCCCAGACCTGTTAACACCAGAAACTCCGAGTGGCGAGCAGCCTTGTGTTTTCACATCTTTCCTGGCAATTTTGATGTGCAGTAAAGTTTGAGAATGTGTGACCTGGATTCCTAGAGGAAGGGTAGAACTTGAGTTTGCAAGAGGCAGGAATGGAATGTCCAGGGATTACACTTCAGTTATAAAGGGGAGCACGTTTTCTTGAAGAATTAAAGATAATAAATAAGGGCAGACACAGCAAAGGTAAAATGAGGTGAAAAATGCTAGTAATCGGACTCAGTTGTGAAGAAATTTAGGGGGACTATGTACTTTATCTTAAAAAGGATTCAATAGTACATTTAGAGTGTCTCATCCTGTATGAAGTCAATAACATTGTAATAACTTTGGTGAAAAATGGGTACAAGATTTATCAGGGTGATCATCTTGTAAGTTATATAATGTCAAGTACACAGGGCTGTGTACTCGAAACTAGTATACTATTATATGTGAACTGTCATTGAAAAATTAAAAAAATGATTTCAGGTAAAAAATAAACAGACAGGTGAAGATACACATTTTTCAGTTATATGTTTTTATATAACCTCAAATAAGCTTCTTACAGCTAGAAGTTTAAAAATATATTTTTTCCCAATATGCTTCCCTTATATTAAAATGTACCTCTGCCTTGGCAACCTTCTACATATTTATGTCTCACTTCCATTGGGTTATGCAGGTTTTCACAACACAAGTAAACTATAAAGAATACTTTGGATGAAGGCAGGAACAAAATTAATTCTTTAATTTTATACCCCATTAGGTACATTTTTATATTTTTTTTGTCTAAAATAAAATGTATACATTATGGTTGGAAGAATGATATAAAATTGATGTGTGAAACATAGACAAGGAAATAAGATTATTGAAAACACATTACATTTGCAACATTTTTCTTAGGTGTTAAATAGGAAAACTTTCTGAGCTCTTCACATGGCTAATATCTCTACACATCTACACACACGTGCACACACGCACAGCATCCTTACAGGAGACCAAATTATTTTTGTCACAAATTAATGTTTTTGTGAAAAAAGAAATCTACATACATATGCAAAATACAATGTATTTTCATTGTTTAGGCTCTCCTCTTTGTAACCAAGCAGGAAAATGTGTGAAGACAAGCTGAAAACTTTCATCATAAATGAATATAGACTACATTCTCAGCATTTTGACTTGTCTGTGATCTGCTCCTTAGCAATACAGACCCTCACGCATAATGGCAGATTCTGCTCCTTAGCAATACAGACCCTGATGCATAATGGCAGATCTAGATGTATCATGTACCATGTACCATGTGCATGTGCCTGGGGCCACTTTTAAGCTTTGGCATACCCACTATGTCAATTGGGCAAGGTAAGTAACTTTTTAAAATTAAGACTGGGATTGTCCAAGGAGCAAATAAGACATGACAAAATGCACTATGTTCAGATGGAATAATCAAGAAATGAATGCACTCCTTGGTAATTCAATCTAAACATTGAAATAAGAACAATATGTAAGATATAGCATAGTTTTATTTTATTTTTAAAATTAAATATATTTTATTGATTATACCCACACCTAAATTAAATTAACTCATTAGGTTATTTTTATAATAATTTTGATAATTTGATACTAGCTTTTATCAGTAAATAAAAAATAAGTATGTTTTTATTGTATTAGTGGAGAAAAGACTATAGTGGAAATATACATACTATTTTTCTGGTTTTATTTCTTGATTCTTTCATCTGTTCCCATTTTCCTATCTTCTAAAAATTCAGTCATTATTTGGAAAAAAATATCAAATTGGTTTTTCCTAATTCTGCAGTCCTAATCCTATTAGACTGTAACCACTTTTGGGCAAAATAAGAATTTCAGTTCTGTAACACTAAATGCTATTATGATCTTACAAATCTATTTAAGTCTTTTATTAATGCTTTCAACTAACATATTTATTTTTTCTGTTACAATCCATTAGGTTTTTTTATATTATTATCAGTTTAGGTAGGCACTTACTTGTTCTCTAAAATTTTACTTTCTCATTTATATTCTCACACTGGTGCCCTGATTAATGGTGTGACCCTCGGTAATTTGTTTTGTGACTCCATGCTTCTCTTCTTCTTCAGGATATTGTGATGCCCTATGTCTCTAAAAGAAAGGATCATATATATGAGTCTTCTGCAATGTTTAAAAATATGTATTTCTGATGATGTAAAGTAGAAGTCGTTATTGGAGGTAGAAATGCGCTTCTGTTGATCTTTGTGCCAATGTCTAAGCCTGAAATAATTTTGTGAAGTTTATTGATTGGGTGGAATGCAATCAGTGAATCGGTTGTAAAAACCGTACTTCATATTATATAATCTTTGCAATGAATGCACTGACCGATTTCAGGGTTGAAAAGGAAAGAATCAGAAACAGTCCTGCATTTGTTTAGAAACTGGTGGAATGTGTTAGATAAATCAATCAATACTTAATTACTAGTCTGCTGCCTTCTCTATTCTAATGCTCAGGCTTTCACAGAGATAAACCACCTGCTGTGTGACCTGATGTATTTGTTCTGACAACGCTTTTAAAGGGACTGCTCAATGCCTGGCAATAACTCCTTTATTCCAAGAGAAATAATTTTCCAAGAGACTATTTTCCACATATGTCTAAATAAATATACAAAGCCAAAGAAATTCATGAGCAAAGAAATGTACAAAACCAAAAATCTTCTAATCTATATAAAGAAAAATGGAATTATTTAAAACAATTTCTTTCTTACTATAATTCATGGAGAACATTTAAGGATATTAGTTATAATGTACACTTCTATCTATGACTATATGTAGATTGGTTGATGTGTTGAAAACCAGTTATAATTATTATATTTCCTCAAACCTCAGTGTGATAACCATAGCACTGAAGAATCTCAGTGGTCCTCTCAGTGATTCCACCAAAATATAATTAAAATATAATTTAAACATTTTATATTATATTATTTGTATACCATCATCTGTTGCAAGAAATGCCCAGTACTGAGCCCTGAGTAGAACTGACGTATTTGTAATCTATGGAGTTTAGAAGTCCTATTCATCTATTGCACAAGATAAATATGTACCTAGAATATTTAATTACAAGACAGCATTTTCCTTTTCCTTGAAATTCCAAAATACATGGGTGCTTCAGCCAAAGAGGTCTTTCAGGGAAGGGGTAAAAGAATCGATTATAGGAACATTTTCTTCTCTTAAATAATTTTTTTTAAGATTTTATTTATTTATTTTTAGAAAGATGTCCTCCCGAGGGAAGGAGAAAGAGAAGCAGAGAAAAATTGATGTGTGGTTACCTCTCACACACCTCCAACTGGAGACCTGGCCTGCAATCCAGGCGTGTGCCCTGACTGGGAATCGAACTGGTGACCCTTTGGTTTGCAGGCTGGCACTCAATCCACTGAGCCAGGACTCTTAGTTTGAAAAAAAATTGTTGTTAATGTAATGAAAATTCATAACATGCAAAAATTGTGAGTCAGAACATACTCCATCTAGATGTTATATTCAAATCTCAAGAAAACTGTTTCTAATTTTAAAAACTGTTCTGAAAATTCAGATGCATTCTGAATGGTAGATGCTACACCAACATTAAGTATCACTGTTCTGTATTATGTCTTCAAAATGCCATCCATTTCTCCATCTCCTTTTATTTTTAAACTATTTTATTTACATGTCTTTTACTATTGGGAGAAATTTGTCCTCCTTAGCAGGGATAACATTTTTTATAATGTAACTTTTGTCATTAATGGCTTCAAATATTAATTGTATGACATTAATTTGGATTTCTAAAGATAATTTTTTAAAGTCATATATCTTCAATTTCACTTGTCAGTTGTAGTTTGCTTGAGATAAGTTGCACCTTGACCTTAGAAAGTCTTCATAGTCTAACATTATTGAGAGCAATAATGTAGATACTGCCTAAATTTTCATTCCATTTAGTAGAGAAATTTTTAAGTCATAAGTTTTCTCTGGATATCCTCTTGTGGTGCAGATTGTTCCATAAGAACATGTTGATTTTTTGTTTGTTTTGTTTTACTTATTTTTGAGTGAAGACATATTTAACCAAACCCAGAATTTAATTACTTGCAGATAACAAGAAAGTTGCCTACTTTGGTGCTCTGAGGTTTTATTTCTCAGTGTGTTAACTGAAGTGAAGAGTGAATTCCTCATCTTCCAGGATAGTTTTCGGGATCCTGACTTTGATCTCATGTCATTTCGGTGGAACACAGTGAAATGAACTCTATCAGCTCCCTGCTTTGATTAATTTTAAAATTTAGACTCACATGTTATGGGTAGATATTTTACTAGAGAAGAATTTACAAAATTATGCCAGCCCTACAACCAATACACCAAGGTGAACTCTTCTGAGATGATCACTGTACCATAAATATCTGTGATCATTTGTTTAAGACAAAAAAGAGTGCTTGCCTATTCCAAGGTTTCAGAATCCAGAGCAAACTTCCCCTGCCTCTTAGCTGTTTTTACAGCTTCCCGCTATTGTTGCATATGATTAATATTTAGAAGGGAGCCTGTGATTATGTGAGAATAATGGTTCTGACCACTATAACCAATAGTTTTATAGGCATGCAGGAATGTGTGTGTGTGCTAAAACAGCTTGTTCTTCTTTAACACAGGTGTCTTAATTTCTTTGGACTGCTATAATAAAATACCAGGAACTAGTTAGTTTATTGACAACAGAAATTTATTTCTTGTAATTTTATTTTTTTTAAGATTTTATTTATTTATTTTTAGAGAGGGAAGGGAAGGAGAGAGAAAGAGAGAGAGAGACAGAGACAGAGAGAGAGACAGAGAGAGAGAGACATCAATGTGAGGTTGCTGGGAGACATGGCCTGCAACCCAGGTATGTGCCCTGACTGAGAATCGAACCTGCAATGCCTGGTTCGCAGCCCATACTCAATCCACTGAGCTACACCAGCCAGGGCTATTTCTTGTAATTTTAGAAGCTAGAAAGTCAAAGATCAGGGTGCCAGCATGGTTGGATGAGGAGCCTTTTCCTGGTTAATAGCTGGCATCTTTCCAGTGTATTTTCACATGGTTGAAGGAGCTAAGGGGTTCTGGGGGATTTCTCTTCTCATTCTGTCCATAAGGGGCCCACTCTCATGACCAAATCACCCCAACGACTTCGCCTTCTAACACCATCATGCGTGTCTATATGCATATAGTTTATACATATACATATAAATACATATATACATAATATGCATGTAGCTTATACATATATGCATACATAAGTTTACTTATATTCACTTATTATAATATATACAGATATGCATTTGTGTGTATATATGTATATAATATGCATATTTAATTATATATATGACCTGATAAAATGCCAGAATGTATATTGTGTGTGTGCCTGATATGATTATGTCATTGCTAGCTCTGTCTGTATATTTAGTCTAGAGTTTAATTTTTCTCCTGGCTAGTTTATGTAGCTTTATTTTGTACATGAACTCTTAATAAAGCAACATTTTATAGAGTATGGTTGCTGAGACAACAAAGATCTGTGTGCAAAGAGGCATTAGAAGTTAATTCTCTATATTCACCCATGTATATATAACACACAAACCTAGATTTAAATATTTCTACCAGGTATTATCAAAAGATCATATATTCATACATATATTATATAAATTAATTCAGACTTCTCCAAATGGAAGTTTCTTAATTTAGGTCCAATATTGTATCCAGAATACAACCAGAACTTTTAAAACACCTCTCGTTTTCAGGTGTCCTCAGAACAAGCAAGCCTGTGGAACCACACCTGAAATACTCTATTGTGAAACAGCAGGTCAGAGCTCACCAACCACAGGTTTCTAATCCTTCTGAATCATTGAAGTCTCAGGATTATTTGGGGGACTATTATGTTGAAGCATTCTCTATTCAAAATTGATACACACACACACACACACACACACACACACTTCACATTCAATTCCTGATTGGGAGAAAGCTTAGATATTTATCTAATTCTAAATAAATGGGAAACAGAAAGAAATAGGAGAACTATGGTGGAGATGAGCAGTGACAAGTGAGGTTTTGCGGGAGTTCAGGGTCTGTTGAGACTCTGAAACATCCCTGTGAATTGTCCTGATCCCAAACTGTCAACCAGAGCATAATTTTGATGATTAGAAAGAAAATGTAGAGGGAATTGGTTTTAAACTGCAGTATGCAAAATTTTGTTTTTAGCTTCTCTAGTCTTAGACTCTGTACTGTAGGCAAAATGGCCTTTCTGCAACACGTTCACACTTTGCTAATATAGGTCTTTTATATTTCCAGTGATATAATTTGGAATTAAGGTTACCTTTTTCTTGATATACTTAAGTTTAGTAGAAATAGGCAAAACTCTACTATCTTTCCATAAATTAAGTTCTTCCAAATTTTGTATTGTTTTAGAGGAATTTCACCACTCTGACTCTACCATACTGGTAATTTTGCCACTACTACTCCAGAGTGTGAGGGATTTACTACCCTACACACAAACAGCACAATACACTCTTCCATGTTTTCTCTGAGAGGTTATCTGTTGCCCTATTCTCACTGTAGTTCCATGTCTTACCTGAAGCTAGTTGAGTTGCATGGAATAGAGTTTTATTCAGGGTCATTCAAAATAACTTTAAAGGTACAGTATGCTTATTATTAGAAAATAGTAAAAAGAAAAAAAGACCCCCTATGCAACAAAATGTAGGAAGTGTAGCAGGGAAACCATCATGGCTGTGAAAATTCTCCATCCCTTTCTGGGCCCACATGGTCATAATTCTGTCTTCTCCACATATTTCTGTGTTTCATTCTTCTCTCAGCAGACTGGCTTTACAAACTTCAGCTTTTATTGCATATGGTCAAGCATACTTTCCACTTTTTTTGTAGTATGGTAACTCAATTATAATAATGATCCTATAAGTATATTTTCTTGATATGTTTTAAAATTATATCTCTGTTATTAATAAATCCAGGATTCTAAAGTCAAAATTTCAAATTTTTCACATAAAAATATGATGTTCTCACAAATTAGTTTTGGTATATTCATGTTTGCAGGTGAGCTTCTCATTGGTCTTGTGTACAAATGCAAGGTCGTCATCTGTATCTAGGGGGTTGAAGGAAAATGCTCAAAGGAAAAGTGAATACTCGTCATGCACTATAATCACACTTCATGCAAGGGTTAACCATACACAGCTATTAGCTTTCTCATTGCTGTGTGACATATTACCACAAACTAAGTGACTTAAAACAACACAAATTCATTATCTCACAGTTCTACATTCAGAAATCTAGGTAGGGCTCAACAGTATTCTTTGCTCAACATTCCATAAAGCTGAAATACTTATGTCGGATAGCTACATTTCCATCTGGAACTTGTAAGTCTTGTCCAAGCTCACATAGATCATTGGCAAATTATTCAATTTCTTAGAGTTGTAAGATTAAGGACCCTGGTTTCTTGCTGGCTGTTGGCCAGAGGTTACTTTAGAGGTTTTTCTCATATCCTTGCTATCTTGCTCTCTTTAGCCTATAAATCCCATGATAAGAGTATCACACATCCCATCTTTTTAACTTGAGGGAGGTCCAATCCCATTTACAGGTTATCTGCATAGGTCAGATCAAACAGGATAGTCACTCTTTTTACTTAGTTAGTAACCTTAATTACTATTAGTGTGTTTGTGTGGGTGGGTGTGTGGTAGAAGATATGGCATTTTCTGTTGAATAGTAAGAATTCATTATCATCTTGCCAGTGTTGGATACAGGTATTATTAATAGTTTTTCTAAGTTGGTGACTTCATCTTAATTATTTTAATAGTAAAATGGTAAAGATGAAAGGTTTGAACCTGGAAGTTTTATTTTCCAGTTCTTTTTTTCATGGTTAGTTCCTGTAGTTTTCTGTATCGGGTATCTTTGACTACACCAAGGTTGTAAAAATGTTTTCCTGTTTTTTATACAATAGTTACAGTTTTTATTTTCATTTAGCTCTAGAATGTATTTTGATTTAGTATTTGTGCATGTCCTGGTATAAAGGTTGGGAATTCTCTTTTTCCATTACAGCAATCATTTTTTTTTCTAGCACAGTTTGTTACAGAACACCATTCTCTCCTCCATTAAAACACCTTGAGATGTTTGCAGAAAGTCAGTTGGACACATGTTCATACCTCTCAGGATCTGTGTACATTCTTTTGTTCTACAAATGTGTTTTTTTTTTTTATACAGAAATACCAGGTAGTTTAAAAGTATAATGATAAGATGATATAAATTCTCCAAATTTATTATTGTTTCAATTTTATTTTGGCTATTCAAGGTCTTTTACATTTTGATGTAAATTATAGAATCAATTCTATGGCTCTTTTTCAGGAGAATAAATGTATTAACAGTATTGGATTGTCAGTCCACAACCATGGTGTACTTCTACAATAAATTAGGTCTAGGCCTTCAGTAACATCTCTCAGAAATATGTTGCAGTTTTTAAGTGTAGAGGTGCTATATGTGCTTGCTCACATTATTCCTAAATAAGTTTTACTAATATGTTAAGGTAATTTTAAAATTTTCGTGTTCCAAATATCTGTCACCATATAAAAACAAATATGATTTTTATAATGGCCTTTCATCATATGGCCTTACTTTTTAAATTTACTTTTTTAATTCTAGTAGGTTTTATATTCTTCAGCATTCTTTAGCATTTCCTCCATATTCACAATTAAATGAATAAAAAGTGTTGCTTCTTCCTTTTCAATTGAGTTGTATAGATTTTCTTTTTCTTTCTTTCTTTTTTCTTTTTTTAGGTATCATGTTCCTTCTTCTGTGTACCAAAATTCATACCAAACAATGAGTTCTGGGTTGTGAAAGAGGATTTATTTTCCGCACCTATATGTGGTCTTTGCCCACAAGTAAAGCAAAAACAAACACAAATACTATTTTTTTCTTATTTAATTCACTGGCTGGTACCTTCAACTTTATGTTGTATAGGAATAATGAGAGTAGACTTAATTTCTACTTTTTCACTTGTAGAGATGGAATATTTAGTCTTTCACCATGTTCATAATTATGACATGAATTGTGGGTTGTTTCACTGATAAACTTTATCAGATTTAAAAATTCTCCTCTGTTTCTAGCTTGCTGAGCACTGGGTATAGAATTTTCTCAAAATATTTTATTTTATTTTATTTTATTAATATGACTATATAGATTTCCTCAATTATGCTATCAACATGAAAGTTGCATTGATTTTTTAAAAATATTAATTTTGCATTTTGGGACTAACCACAATTAGTCATAATTAATTAGTGATGTATGTCTTTAAATATATTTTAGGGTACTTTATAAAGGCATTTTCTCTAGTATCCTCAATGATAAGTAAAGAAAGTTTGAACTTTATAAAAAGGTCTGATTTAATGTTTTTAATATTTCCTTGTTTTATCAGATTATTAAGAGTACTGTTTGTTGGTTTTGTATTTATTTATTAAAATCAGTTAATTTGGAAGTTATTTTTGTAGTGTATTCAATTGGCTACCAAAGATGACTTTATTTTGTAATATTTACAACTTATAAATATTAAGCCAAGGACAATTCTGGTAATAAATCAGG
The DNA here is from genome assembly GCA_004024845.1 of Tonatia bakeri. Lineage (NCBI taxonomy): Eukaryota > Metazoa > Chordata > Mammalia > Chiroptera > Phyllostomidae > Tonatia > Tonatia bakeri. The sequence continues at coordinate 13,849 of PVIA01005212.1, forward strand.
AAATTGATATACTATTCCTAAAAGCTGTGGCCTTTTTCTTCTATTGATAATTAACGAATGTGTGCTTTTCTCACTATTTCCAATGTAATTTTGACATTTTTCATTAAGTTTCAGTCAATTTTGATCATGATATTTTATTTATTTTTTCTTTCATATGTTCAATAAATAATCATCAGTACTTGGGAGATCATTTCCTGGAACATCTTTGTGATCAGGTAATTAAGCAAATATGCATTTGCTTCTTTACTAATTGCATCTGAACTATATTACTTGCATTTCTGTTAAGGACACGTGATAAATGTTGAACAATAAAACACAGAAGCAAAAGGTGATAATTTTAAAGAAGCACTTTAATGAAGTCTGGGTCACCAGTGGCATCCTTAAATCAGCTTTATATTTAAAATTTTTATTTTCTTCACATAATTTTAAGCAAAAAATGAGGGTAGTCATTGAGTATAAGCTCCTGGTGACAGGAAAATGTGTTTTATTTGTCATGTAATCTCCCTTCATCTCAGGCATAGAAGAAAGGTGTACATTTGTCAAAAGTGAAGTTATAATAAATATAATTTAAGGCTTTTTCTTCAGTAATGTTTTAAAGCTTGAAGAGAATATTTCTTGTGCTCTTATATTTTTTGTATTCCTTACTACCAGCTTTTAGATGAACATTTTATGTATACTTCTAATCATAAAAATAATATTTTATAAATAATCATTTAAAAGCACTTCATTATTTTAAAAATTTATGAAGTTATTACTTGGCGTAATCTTGATGGAAGTTCAGATATCCATAAATAAGAAAGTAACCTAAAAAGTACTAAACTTTTTTTTTTTAAAGATTTTATTTATTTATTTTTAGAGAGGGAAGGGAGACGGAGAGAGAAACATCAATGTGCGGTTGCTGGGGGACATGGCCTGCAACCCAGGCATGTGCCCTGACTGGGAATCGAACCTGCGATGCCTGGGTCGCAGCCTGCGCTCAATCCACTGAGCTACGCCAGCCAGGGCTAAACTTTTTTTATACAATGTGTTTTTGACAGCTTCTGATCAGTGTTTCACATTATTATAATAGTTATTTCATACTTTTATTCTAACTCTTTATAAAATTACTAATTTCAAAATAAAATCATATAGGTTTAATATTTGATTGTTTTTCTAGCTACTGGCAACAATTTATTTGCTATATAAATTGTTGTCACTTTCATAGGATGAATTTCAAACTGTCATATGGCATTTTTTTTAATGTCGTTCAAGTACAGTTGTCCCTATTCCCCCCACCATCACTACCCCCACCCCAGCCATCCCCACCTTCCACACTCATTTAGCATTTTTAACAAATGAAAATATACCTTCGATGTGTTTAGGGAGCAGAGATAGTTATGTTATGTATAAATATATACATTTCCTAATATTTGCATGTTAATTTGAATATATTTCAATGGGTACAAAGTTAATTTCATTTCGTTTATATCTCCATTTTTATTATAATTAATCATTTATTATTTCACATTCTTAACCTTGCAAATCCATTGTAGTGAAAGGTTGTTCAACCATACAACTTGGATTAAACCAGACCAATTTTGAATGAATGAGGATGGGAAGAAGCAATGATATAAGTAGTAACACAAATCTGGTATAGTTTTAAACTGAATGTGATTTAATTCACAAACAAAATTAAAGTTTTAAAAAATTTTTCTATTTTCAATACTAGACTGTATAATTTTAATATTACTTTTTAAAAGCAATTTTTATACTTGCTATGCCTGAGGTGTTTCACACTGGTATAAAAATATTAACTTGAATCTGAAATACTCTATTTCATATAGCCTTCCCATAAAATATTTTATAAAGTTTTAATAATGATAAAATAATACAAACTCTGAGAACCCTTCTATTAGGCTATTATTTTTCTTTTCATTTTGGAATTTTCTTTCTAGCAGGTTCACAGAGATTTTTTTTTAAATAAAATATTTAAGCTGGAAAAAAGGATAAGAAAAATTTAATTACTTAAATTAAACTATTTGGATATTTTGTTATAGAACTTTAACTTCTAAGCTTAAGTTAATAAGGAGTCAAGCATTATCACCATTCATTGACAAGTTCCAGTTCATTGAAACAAAATATGCTAAGTGAGGGTCTTCCAGCCTAGATGGAGGTGTTGGTAGATATGCTTTGCTTCCTCACACAACTGAAAGGACAACAACAAATTTATAAACAAAAAACAACCAGAACTACCAGAAAATTGAATAGTAGGGAAATCCAACAACCAAGGAGTTAAAGAAGAAATATTCATCCAGACTGGTAGGAGGGGTACAGACTGGGAGCCGGGGTGGGGAGGATGCATGGCAAGGTGGTGGCTGTTGGACCGGGCAGTTCCACATTTGAGTGCAGATAAATTGTGAAGAACCATTAGGAAGCAAGACAGGCCATGTATCCCAGGGTTCCAGTGTGAAAAAGGAAAGCCTCAAAACCTCTGGCTATAAAACCTTTGGGGGTTGATGTGGTGGGAGAAACTCCCAGCCTCACAGGAGAGTTCACTGGAGAGACCCACAGAATCCTAGAATGTACACAAATCCATCCACCCAGAAATCAACACCAGAAGGGCCCAATTTGCTTGTGGGTAGCAGGGGAAGTGACTGAAAGTGGGGCAAGAGCCAAGCTACTGGCATTGTTTCCTCACTAACTGCTCCCACACATACAGCAGCACAACACAAGGAAGTAGCTCCACCCCTTACAATGTAACAGGTGCACCAAGACAAAGAAATATGAAATAATAGATATGAAAAAACAGATCGAAACTCCAGAAAAAGAACTAAGCAAAGAGGACATAGCCAACCTGCCAGATGCAGAGTTCAAAACACTGGTAATCAGGATGTTCACAGAGATGATTGAGTATAGCAGAAGAATAGAGGAAGAAGTGAAGGCTATGCATAATGAAATAAAGAAAAATATACAGAAACCAACAATGAAGGGAAGGAAACCAGGACTCGAGTCAATGATTTGGAACAGAATAAACAAGTAAACATTCAATGAGAACAGAATGAAGAAACAAGAAATCAAAAAAGATGAGGAGAGGCTTAGGGATTTGGGGGACAACTTTAGATGTCCCAACATCCATATCATAAGGATGCCAGGAGAAGAAGAAGAGCAAAAAATTTAAAATTTTATTTGAAAAAATAATGAAGGAAAACTTCCCCAATCTGGCAAAGGAAATAGACTTCCAGGAAGTCCAGGAAGCTCCGAGTCCCAAAGAAATTAGACCCAAAGATTAACACACCAAGACACATCATAAATTACCCAAAATTAAAGATGATAAGAGAAACTTAAAAGCAGCAAGAGAAAAGGAGACAGTTACCTACAAAGCAGTTCCCATAAGACTAGCAGCTGATTTCTCAAAAGAAACCTTATAGGCAAGAAGGGGCTGGAAAGAAGTATTCAAAGTCATGGAAGGCAAGGACCTACATCCAGGATTACTCTATCCAGCAAAGCTATCATCTAGAATGGAAGGGTAGCTAAAATGCTTCCCAGATAAGGTCAAATTAAAGGACTTCATCATCACCAAGCTATTATTATATGAAATGTTAATATAAAGGGACTTATCTAAGAAAAAGAAGATCAAAACTATGGCCTGTTAAATGACAACAAGTGAACATAAAAAACAAAAACAAACTAAGCAAACAACTAGTACAGGAACAGAATCACAGAAATGGAGCTCATGTGAAGGGTTAGCAGTGGGGAGGGGGAGAAGGGGGAATGAGGAAAAGGTACAGGGAATAATTTGCACCTACATAAATAGTAGGTACAAAATAGACAGGGGGATATTAAGGATAGTATAGGAAATGGAGGGGGATATATGGGATAGTATGGGAAAAGAACTTTTATGATATGTACAACCCATGGACATGAACTAAGGGGGGGTGATGCTGGTGGGAGAGGGGGTGCAAAGCAGAGGGGAGTAAAGGGGAGAAAAATATGGGATAACTATAATGGCATAGTCAATAAAATATACTTAAAATATTCTAAATGAACTTATAAAAATCATAATTTTTTTTCATTCACTATAAAATTAGCCATTGAAAGTAACAAACTAAAATTTAGAGATGCTTGTCCCCTTTTTGCAAAAAAATGTAAAATCAATGTTGCAAATATTTTATTTATAAAACCCTCTAATAGAAATTTATTCAAAACATCTTTTATGAGGAAGATAGTCATTTTAATAACCTATTGGTCTTACTAGAATATGTCTTGTTGTAGCTAGTACTTTGGGTTCCAAAATAGCTCTAAAACTCAATATGAATGTCAACAAATTCTGAAACAATTTTAGTGATTTTTGCTTTCTATCTAAATTTTACCAAAATATAATCACTGACACCATAATGCTAAAAATTTATTCATATTTGCTCACTGGAATCATATTAATGCTTCATGTTTTTAGTTGACTTATACTTGAATAATACATTTCAAGGAATAAATTAATATTAGCATAGAGGTAGATTGAATATTATGTCAATAGTGATTGACAAAGTTGATATATTGCTGGTTGCCTCATTTTATATTATTTCTTTTTTTTTACTTGGCGGCAGAAAATGCAAAATAGAATTTCAATTTTCCAATCCATTTAAACTGAGAAGAAAGAATTAATCTAGAGGAAAAATGATAAAGGCTTTGTGGCTAGAATGTGATTGACATACAGCTAAAGTACTTTTCAGTTGTAAAATCAGGCCAGTATCAATAATACTGTGTTGACTCAGTCGGTATCCTCAAGCTCCCCTTCCCACATGTAATTGATTTTAAAGCTATGACTATAAAAGAAAAAATAACACTTTGTTATATCTATATGGATTTCCACTGACATAACCCTATTGTTTTATTAAATGCATTGGGAGGGAAATGACAATGTTACCTAGAGCAAGTATAACTAATTTTTCTTAAGCATTGCTCATAATAGAAAATAAACTTTGAAGTTTTGTATGTAATTTTAATAAAGAAAAAGAATATCTGTATATGTACATGTATAATGAAATGATAAATAATATATTACAAAAATGGAACGTTAATCAAATGCAGGTTTAGATACTAGAAAATGAGTTATAAATATTTATAAAAGAAGGAGAATGGAAAGGAGGGCAGAATTAAAAAGGGAGAGGGGATCTGAACTACATGTAGAAAATAAAACTAGTCTGTGCATAGAACTTTTATACTGAAGAGGTTAAAGAATTTTAAACTCAAGAATAGTTTAAATAAAATATAAAATCATATATATCATATACATGTAAAATAATCAAACTCTCATATATTTGGTAAAAGACGTGGCTTTAAATAATATGTCATTTTTATTTAAAACATGAATAGATGTGTAATTTTTATAGTTTTGTTTTATGTCTGAGTTACCAAAGGGAAACTGCCTATCCTTATCAGTTCAAAGCACTTTATACTATCTTAGCTGATATTTTTGTGCAGAAAAGTATAGAAACAATAAAAAATCAATGTTCATTATTCTCAATATACTCTTAAACATTGAAATAATGTATCACAAAATAAAGACATAAAAACAAGACATGGACTTTAGATTGTACATAATTTTGAATATACTGTTTTTTTTTTCTTTAAGCAATGGTAGCAAGGTTTATTAGAGCAGAATGCCAAAGTACACGCTCAGGGAAATATGGAGAGTGAACAGGCTGGAGAGAGCAGCTGTTCTGGATGTACTTTTGATGAACTGAATACCAACTCCGGATGAAAGCCACAACTTCATAAATTATGGTGATGACAAATTTCTCTACTTGGTACTGTGACAGTAGACTCCTCAAAAAGTTTGATAAAAATGATAGTGAACTTATTTTAACTAAACTCCTCTTTTGTTCCCCTCTTTCTCTGACTTCTTAGCTAGTGATTGTAATATCATCTGGTCTGGGGCACCACTTAGAAAATGTTGACTTTTTCTCTTTTTCACTTTCTACCATCTTCCAACTAATAAAGTCCATATCATGCTTAAAATCATAATGTGAATATTGTGTGAAGGTCTTCATACATCAAATCAGGATATGATACAAAATATAAAACACGTTTTTGCTAATTTATATTTTCTTTGTTAATATTCACTGAATGCCATTTCCAAAGAGTTTAAGATGTCAAATCAATATAATTGTTTTACTTTACCATTTGACTAGAAATTTTAATAAAAATATTGACAAGAATATAAACATTTCAAGTGAAAGAAAGTTTCACAGATAAGGAATAAATAGAATATGTAATAAGTATACTTGTTTATTTTTCTGCTTATTTTTTCTAAGTTAGCTCTGACATCCTTAAAAAAGAAAAATTTTAAGAGATACCATCAGTGGTATGAGATTCTTAGTCTGAGGAAAAGACAACAGATGTTTTAGATGTAAGAAATGACATTAAATAATTCACAAGGAGAGAATAAGCAACTTAAACAAAACAAGGCAAATATAGCTATTATACATGATATTTTCAAAATATTTTTCTTTTTTTTTTCCTTTGGCAAACTCATTAGTTAACCTATGATGTTTTATGGGGTACTTCTCAAACCTTAACATGCATAAGAATAATTTTTTAAAGCAATTCCTGGGAAAAAACCTAGAGATTTTGACTTAGTATTCTGGGTTGCATCCATAGCATTTGTGTCTGTAACAGTTCCCAGATCTTGAAGATTCATCCAGGAAGTGGACCACACTTTGAGTAGACTGCTTTAGGGTGCAAATGTTAGAAATACTCAAGCAATGATATATTAGTCCATAGATGATGGGCTCAGAGGAAACATGTACATGACAGTCATACTTTTCTCTGAATCATTCTTTTTCAATGAGCAAGAGCATGTAGATAATGGGTGAGACCTACTGTTCCTTGCTTTGCTCTGGGTACAACTTAGTCCCTTTATTAAAGAACTTGTTTTTCCCACTGTTCAGAAAACTTTTGAAATCCTATTTTTATTAGCTTGTTCTTCATACATGCCTGTTAATACCCTGGAGCTGTTTTTCAAGTATAAAAGTATGGACTTAACATCTTTAGTAACAGGCATTCTTCTCTGTCTGAGAATATAGGGATCCCAAGAGTTTAATTACTGCCTGTCACTTAGTAAGTGTTCAATAAAAGTTCATGGAATAAATAAATAAAACCTATAATATAATTCATAGTACCAATGAATTGGTTCTTATCTAAATGCATCTTTTGTTTTCCACAATATCTTATTAAACTTTTGTGACCTAACTCACTGACAATTATGAAACACAATCACTGACTTTCTCATTTGTCTCCCTCACTAGAATGTTTTCTTCAAAAACAGGCTCTGCTTTCTTTTTACCTCTAGATTCTCAATACCTTGCACGTGATTGGTATGATTATGCTTGATGAATATTTACAACATACATTGAGTTATTTATATAATTTTTATTTTGAAAGGTTCAAGTGTATGTCCCCTTTAAAAATTTATTATCTTCCACTGAACTTTATTCGCAGAGTATACTCTTGGCTCCAAATGTGACTCCTTTCATCAGTGCTTCCCTAACTGTCCAGGTGAGTAAGATTCTACCATTTTATCCACTGCCCTGTGTCTGAGCACTTACCTAAATGTCCTTACATGTTTACTTGGCATTATTTGATTTTTGAAATATCTCCCACACCCTCTGAAAGATAAAAATGTGTCTATTATGGCTTAGTATTTTATTACATAGTGTAATTTTTTAACAAAAATATGTTGAAGCAGTGTATTGAATTTTAAAAGAATCTAATAATGTTAGAGTTACTATTAAAGTGGGTAACAATACAGATCTATTTTTCAATAATATAATATGTTGCTGTGCTTTTCTTTAACGTTGTCCCTAATTATTTATTGGCACTCAATTCATAGGTTAATCTGCTATTCAATTTAAAATTTCTAATAGCTTTCTAAACAGAATTTTGAGATACCAGTGATAAGGTTTACATTGAAATTTTTAGCCAAATCATCCATACTGTAGAATAATAGTTGTGGAAATGCTCCAACCAAAACAAAAATGAGTGTCAGCAATTAAACTTTACAGCTGAAATAAGCTAAATATAATCATATCATAGGTTGTTCAAGAAATCAAAGACCATAACTATATTAAGGACCCAAAATCTTGACAATGCGTTGATAAATAAAATTGATATTATAATATGCTTGCCCTAAAGGAATTTATAACTTTGTCAAAAGTTAAAACAGAGTTAGATATAAAAAGGGTGATAGGAAACAGCACAGAAATAATTTTAAATGTTTCTAGAAAAAATTATTTAAAGCAATTATTGAATTAGGATTTATAATAATGAGAAAACTAAAAATATACAGATAAATAATTCATACACATGTATATTTTTGGAGAGAGAGATGGGAGAGAGAGAGAGAGAGAATGAATGAGAATAAACCAAGACTTGGACATGAAAAGTGTATATAGCAGTTTTAGGTAGTTAATTTTAGTTGTGGAGTGTGTAAAAGAGAAGTCGAAGATGATGGAATAGGAAGAGTGAATTAGCATGGGCTCCTAAATGGCATTTAAAGTATCTTAGTAACTTCTCCTGAAAATAAGGAACTTTGTATGAAAGTCAGGCCCAACAAGGATTTTTGAGTAGCTTATTTGTTTAAATTTAAGCTATGTATTTCTGGGAATAGTCAGAGGTGTGAGTCTTGACATCAATTTCTTCTTAGTTTATAAAAATGAGTATACCTTTTCAGTCTAGATATCATATTTACTCCAAAGTATAGAAATATACTTAGTATTATTTAACAGGTATCAGTCCATGAATTACTTTTAGCCATTTCAGAGTATCTAACACTACAATTCCTATTCCTATTCCTATTTTTAATTTTTAGTTGACTTAAAATGGGATTTAAACACACTACATACAAAAAATTATATTTTTGCAAGTTGATATTAGAACTGCAAAATAATATTAGTAACCTAAATAACAAAATGAATTTTAAAAAATACCTCCATGGAAGTATGTTATCATTTTGACGCTCTCTTCACCAGTAAATGTTATTTTAATGGGCACTTTGTTTAGCACCAATAGTGTCTCTGAAGGCAGCAAGCTGTGTAACCTTGATAAGACTTATATGAAAGGAATACATATGATTTTAAATGAATTAAACCTTAGGTCCCTATGACTCCTTCAGTGGTTACTCCAAAAAGATATGAGAACAAAATATTTTAATTTTAAAGCACCAATCATTCCATTTTCTGCTTTCAGAAATTTTGTGAGGAATGGTGCGAATGTGCTATCCTAAAACAAAGGAGTGAAAGATAACAATTCTGACAAAACCCTTTAAAGTTAACCCATTTCTATCATTGCAAGGAAATCTTTTTTTTTTTTATTTTAAAGATTTTTATTTTTAGAGAAGGGAGGGAGAGAAACCTCGATGTGTGGTTACCTCTCGTGTGCCCCCTACTGGGGACCTGGCCCATAACCCAGATATGTGCCCGGACTGGGAACTGAACTGGAGACCTTTTGGTTCACAGGCGGGCGCTGGGTCTACTGAGCTACACCAGCCAGGGCAGAATGTGGGATTTTTTTTTTTTTAAAGATTTTATTTATTTATTTTTAGAGAGAGAAGGGAGGGAGAAAGAGAGAGAGAGAGAAACATCTATGTGCGGTTGCTGGGGGACATGGCCTGCAACCTAGGCATGTGCCCTGACTGGGAATCGAACCTGCGATGCCTGGTTCTCAGCCCGCGCTCAATCCACTGAGCTACACCAGCCAGGGCAGCATTGCAAGGAAATCTTGTCATGAAATTAAGTGAAAATTATACTCTTATGCTGGCAACACTACATTAAAATATGTAAACAATGGAAAATTCAAAATAACTATAGAATTTTGTCAGCATAGAAGTAATGCTAAATATTTTACAGAAGTTTACAAATGCAGAAAGGAGATAAATGAATAATTCTGGTTGAAAACCAAATATGTTTTTCTCTACTTCTCATAATAGAAACTTTTTTGGTAAATTATAAATGACAGTGTCTTAAGGAGGTCTTTATGCAATTCACCTGTGTTTGTCATTTCTGTGTTTTGTGTTGTGTGTGAGCAAGTCTCAGTGTGACATATTATTATGATGATGGAAAGTTTGTATGAAAGTAAGGTAGTGAACTCAAAAAGATATTGTATTTACAGACCAGAGAATA
>PVIA01005212.1:24102-120169 GCA_004024845.1 Tonatia bakeri
AAAAAAAAAAAAAAAAAAAAAAAAAAAAAAAAAAAAAAAAAAAAAAAAAAAAAAAAAAAAAAAAAAAAAAAAAAAAAAAAAAAAAAAAAAAAAAAAAAAAAAAAAAAAAAAAAAAAAAAAAAAAAACCTGGGCTGCCCCAGCATTGTAGTCTAGAAAATCACAGATTGCCATGAAAAGGTGTGGTAGAGGCTGCAAATGAGTTCGTTGGTATTGCCAGCAACATTCTTCCAAAAAGAAAAAGAAAAAAAATATCAAAGGCCTATGAGATTTGTCATCTAGTTGAGACATCATTAAAAAGATTTCAGGAAATGAAAACTGCTTTGGAAAACTTGTGCTTGCGTGACTTAGATACATGTTTAATAACTTCTTGGAGGGCATCCTGTTTTCCATTGACAATTATAATTAATTTGTCTGTAATTCCCCAATGCCAGAGTTCAAGGACATCATCATGGCTTGCTACACTCTGTGGTCTCCATACTTTTACCCCAGAATTCCCATCTCCATGTGATATAATACTCAGACACACAGAGACACACCCACACAAATTAGAACATTAGTCTCCGTCAATTTCTATAATGTCAAGTTTTCTGTAATTCATAGAGTGACCATGATGAAGTGGCACTCTGTCTGAAAACATCAGTTAATTAATTCTTTCTTTATTAGAAAAAGAGTTTATTTCAGTCATTCCAGACCTTTAGGGGATGTAATATTTTCCTCCTTACTAAACTGAGAAATTAAAAATGACATAAATCTCTCTCTCTTTAACTTTTCAATTAAACATCATCTGGGCCTTTACTCAGTAGAGATAGGATACAGATAAAAAAACTGTATAATACTTTGGCCTCTACTTAAAAGAATATGAAGCCTCAGTTCTAATATCTTTAATACATAGTATTAAATGCAGAGGATTCAGTTTTTCTCAATTTAAGCAAACTGTGTTGATATACTTGCTGTAGAAGTTGACTTAAATTTTGAGAATGCTAGAAGTATATTTTTTTAAATGTTCATGTATTTGTTTTTTGAATTAATATAAATTTAAACTGTCTCACTTAAGGTGAGGTAAAAATAAAGGAATTTAAATAATTTAAATACTGAAAAATATAAGTAAAGCTGTTTGCTACATAGGATTATAAGAGCTTCTCTGGAGTTATTTTTACTTCACATGAGGCCAAATAATACTGACCCTGCCAAGCAATGATTCATCCTTCATATAGTGTATCAATTAATATTAGCTCTGTGACAAGCCACCTCCAACACAGTGTCCTAAAAGAGAAACCATGCATTTAACTCGTAATTCTTAGGTAAGCTGTTCTTTTAGCCTGGGCAGGGCAGTGCTAATCTCTACTGGATTAATTCCTGGTTGTCAGGCTGGTTGATGGCCTTGGTTGGAATGGCAAGTCCCCTTTCACTTGATTCCTACACTCCAGCAGGTTATTCTGGTCTTGTTTCCACGGAGGGAAGAGAGTCCCACGTGAGAAAGGAAGTGTGGCAGACCTTTGAGACCTGGGATCAGAACTGGCATAGCTGTCATAATGTGACTCCTTCTGCCTCTGATCAATCAGAGCAAGTCACAAGCCATGTCAGAATCCAGGTTTAAGTAAATGTATTCCGTCTACTACTGGTGGGGAGATCTTGACAGCATTGTGACTATTGTGATAATCTACCTCACATGGCAGACATGGTAGACAATGATTATAATATTATTTTTAACAACATAGTCCAAGAGCTCACTGTCATTCCCAAAAGAGAGCCTGCAGAGTTGCAACAATAAGAAAAGTACTTTGCTTAAAACAGGGATTTCTTTTTAATGTCCTATTCAGTGAAATGAAATAAATAAAGAGAAAGTTACACTTCAGAGATCACATCACTTCTAACAGAACATGACACAGTATAGGAAGAGACCAAGAAGTTTCCCTGTCGATGTTGTGTTAAAGCCCCACTTCGCACATAGTCGTGTTTCCTGTTGACAATATGCACATCAGTCACCTCATCCAACACACTGACCACATATTCCGGCTGCTTTATCTCTGACATGAGGAGTCCCACATGGCCAGGAGGCGAGCTTAAATTTCAGTTTCATGAATAAATTGTTAACTTGCATAATGGAAACTTTCTTCCCTGTGGTACCAAAGCTTATAAAATGAAGAGGACCAAGTCACAGGGGCAGAAAGAAAACCTTTTAGTTTTATGAGATAAAAATAGTGTGCGGCACCAATCCTAATGTCACCTGGTGTTTCCTGAGCTCAGGTGCACTGGCTGCAGCTGAAACAGCATCTGGACAGCATCCTGGTGGAAGGGGCAGACACCGCTCTGTAGGCCAGGCCAGCATCTTCCACTCATCAGGTGGTACCTCCATCCTGAACACATACTGAGTCCTCATAAACCAGAGGGCCATTCTTTGGGCTCAAGTATTTCTGGCAATGAGGCAGGGTAAAATCAATACATTTTATAATCTTCAGCTTTCTGAAAAAAAATTGCTTTAATATCAGAAAATGTTCTGTACTCAGAAGCAATGCTGGATAGGACAAAATGATGATGAATAAAACTTTCAACAGTTTTCCAGATTATGGTTTCAGCTGAAGCATAGATGGCAAGGAAAGCAAATCAATATTCTATTCTAGTAAGATAAACCACTTCCATTTCCATAATAGTATGTGTCCAATATACTCAACCTGCCACCAGTATATTCGTTTCAGGGCATATAATTTGTCACTATTATAGGCAAGGAGGCCACTCACAAGTAACAGCATCCTGGACAGTCTTGGTGAGAATAAATATATATCTTTTTTGCATGCACACTTACTTTCCACTTCGATGCCTTCCTTTTCTATACAACGATCATTGGCTGCTGTGGTGGCTGGGGAAACAAGTCAACTGACATCCACCAAGTAAGAGATCTTAGATAATTACTGAACATGTTCATGTATTTTTGAGCATTCATATGGGACACCATCTCACTATTTGCCGCTTATTTTAAGAAATTTACTCGTATAATATTTTCCACAGTCTTTTATTTTCCATCTTCCATTCCTTATGAAATCTTGTTCTTACAAATCCTTGATAAGCTAAACAAATTGTTAACAGGTTATAAATCAGCACAGATCTGTATACAGGCTCATTCCTCCTTCTAGATGAAGTTAATCATAGATACACTGTTTTAAAGTTTGTTTTTTTTTTAGATTTTATTTATTCAATTTTAGAGAGGGAAGGGAGGGAGGGGGGTAGAGAGAGAGAGAGAGAGAGAGAGAAACATCAATGTGCGGTTGCTGGGGGCCATGGCCTGCAACCCAGGCATGTGCCCTGACTGGGAATCGAACCTGCGATACTTTGGTTCGCAGTCCGCGCTCAATCCACTGAGCTACGCCAGCCAGGCTGATACACTGTTTTATTTTACAAAAAATTATCTCCTTTCAGAACTTTTACTAAGCATAATATGACACTGTTTCAGTTATGCTATACTCCTATAAATGAGACTTGTTATTTTCCTAGTGAGTCAATTAGTGTTAGAAAACTCATCTCAAGTTATAAATTAAAGTTGAGATGGTGGTGTGACAGAGGAACTGACAGAGTAACAGCCTCTCTCTATATATATGAATACGTATATATAGGTACACAAACACACTCATATACCTGTAGGATTTCTTCTGGGTCAAGCCACTTACACTAGAAGATGGCACAATGCTGCCTATGTTCATTTTGGCTTGGTGAATTGCACATAGTGCCTAATGAGGAGTTAGGTCACATATTCACTTATTATTCCATGCTCCTATTTTTAATGTCAGTGAGGACTAAATAATATGCCATCACTGATTTTAAAGAAGAATTAAACTTCCTGAAGAGAACGTTTCTTTGCACCAAAATCAACTATTGTATCTTTCCTATCAGGACTTGTCACTGGCTGATACTTTGTGCATCACTGTATTCTCTGAGTGAGCAAAGGCCAGACAGCCATTTCATCCAGTGCCCCTATCGAAGCCTAGTAGGCCTAATGGGCAGTACAATAACTGAATTGGAGTGAAGTACTTTTTTATCCAAAATTAAGAACTCTTAGGCATTGTATCACTTTTGTGGAGCAGGTAATTCAAATTAAGTAATGTGCCTTTCTCTGTGGTAAGTACAGTTTATGTGACTTTATGTAGTCATTCCAACTATATATTCGGAAACTGAGGAGATAAACCCCGCCTGTGTTTAAAGAACCACTGGATTCACTAAGAGCTTGAAGCAGGCCAAATTCTATTTGTCAAAGTGGCATTAAGATCCCAAGCTATCAATATTTGCTTTGATCATTTATTGATGAAATGGTTATTGTACCTTACCTGCTGCAGTTACCTCGGTTATAAGTATCAGTTACCTTGGTTGTAAGTTTCCCTGGTTCCCTGTATAAGTCCCTTAAGGGAGTGCTGGGTGAGAGATTTCTTGCTGAAGATGTAAAGTAAGTTTCCAAGGGTACTCCCCATTCTTCGAGCGTTTTCAGGTTTGAGAAAGACACAAAAGTGGACAATTTAGGAAGGAACATTCATCTTTGCGATGGCTCAATGTTTTTTTGTTTTGTTTCTTTTTTTTAAAGAAAGACTTTATTTATTTATTTTTAGGAAGGAAAGGAAAGAGAAAGAGAGGGAGAGAAACATCAGTGTGCAAGAGAAACTGATCAGTTGCCTCTTGCATGCCCCCAACCAGGGACCCAGTCCAGGCATGTGCTTTGACCAGGAATTGAACCATCAGCCTTTCTGTTTGTGGGATGATGCCCAACCCACTGAGCCACAGCAGTCAGGGCTGTTTGGGTTTCTTTGTTGTTGTTATTTATCTTGTTTGGTTTTAAAATGTTTTGGATGACAAAAATATTGGGGGATGAAGTTTCTATTATTTCAGTATAGATGAAACACCTGTTTATTTTTGTCCCTGGGTGACATGATCATTTGGTCAGTATTGGATTTGCCTGTTGTTTTACCATTCTGATGACTGTACTGACTCTGCTGTTTATTGTGACAACCACAGCAATACCCTGGCTTGCTAAGTAATGATACATTATTCTAGTGTTCTTTACTCATGCTGAAATCAGAGAGTCCATTCTAATGGAAATACAGTTCTCTAATCATTACCCTATAGAGCATAGATACTAAAATTATTTTCAATAGTATTAATCCTTCTTCATTAATCCACACTTTACTACTAAAGTATAAAGGATATATTTGTACTCTCTTATGCAACAAATTTAGAGTTGGTCAGAATACACTGGATATGATAAGTCTACTCAACATCTCTATCAAACTAATTTTTAATTTATTTTTTATATCAACAGGTTTCCAAACTTTATTTATCCCATGTTTCAATTTAATCCCAGTTTCAATTAACCAATAAGAATCTAATCAAAATAATATTTAGAAATGCAAATGAGAACATTAGAGTCTGAATCTCTAAAAGGTTAACCTTTATTAATAATTATTACCTAGTCACTCAACATAGAATATGTAGGGGCATATAATGTTTTGGAAATATATAAGCCTTTGGAATTTAATCAAAATAGGTCTGAATCCAACTTCTGAAACATATCTGATCTGTTACACTTGGTAAGTTATTGAACTTTTATGAGTATCACTATCATCAAAAGAAACATCATCATAATATAAGGCCATTGTGAGGATTAAATAAAAGTCTAATAAGTGGTATTGTTTTAAAAACTATCTATTATAAATGAATGTGAGAATAAATAAACTGAAATAGTGACTGAATTTAAATTTTCACAGTGTTTACCAGGTGTCTATAATGTTTTTAATAGGAATGCATTTAAAATGGGAAAATGGCTTTTTAAAATTATGTGATAGTTAAACTTTCCTGTCTAAACCATGTGTATGCTTCTATTGTTCATCATAAGAAGTGTCCTAAGTGCTTCTGAAACTGAATTCAAAAAATACATACTGAAGCAGTGCATGCACACAGGCAATGGAAATGCTACTCTTTAACTTGATTACTGCACACAAAGCAGTTCCCTGATGACAGGTAACTATTATTTATGAGAAGATGATATATTACTTTAAGTTTTCCTGACAGTCTTTATGTATATTTCTTTTACCCAGGACAGTTGCAATTTAATAGTGCATTAAAAGACCATGTGCTATGCCATTTGTCATGTGCTATATTTATATAATCTATGCTACTTCCTGCCTGAGTCCTAATTAATCTAGCAAACACCTCATTACCTTTTTAAAAGCAGATTCTGTTTAAGGTTAATTATTAAACTATTGACATATCAGCACATTAAGTACACACATATCTTTTTTTCTTAATATTCAGGACATTCAGAGGATATAACTTTAGTTAGGCTTAATTTAAACCTTTCTTTATAGTTTTGGATTTACCTTATACCACACAATATTTACTTTTAAATATAATATCAATGAGTAATTGAAAGATAATATGTGGCACTTACTGAAAGGTCAGCCCTGTAAAGCAATGTAAAAAGATAATTCTGTAAACTAATATCACACAGTGACTCACAGATTATCCAGACACCAGAAGCTCATTGAAAAGTATGCCTCCTCCTATTCTCAGGAGGTCTTCATAAATTTTTACCCTTTCTGACAATTTTATAAACTCCAGCTATTGTTTTCAAGGTGCAAAATATCAAGTAGAGAAATACCCCAGAATGTTCCCAGGTGTATACTGCAAGACTGTGTACATTGAAAATCATTTTTCTAAGCATACAACCTCCAAATTCCACATAGAAAACAAACATACAAAAACCAGAGGTATGGCACAGATCAATGTTTCCAACCTTTATTTTAAGAGTTGGTTAACAAATTGTCTGAGTCTTCATTTTAAGGAAGCAAGAGACTGGAAGCAGTGGTGATACAGGCTGGAAGTCTACATTTTAAACAATATAAGGAAGGAGTTCCTTGGATAAGCTTCAAGAAACACAGTTCTATACCATCTGTACTATTCACTTATTTGATCTGGACAGCTCCATGCAAAAAAATAAAACTCAACCAACAACTTACACCACACACAAAAATAAATTAAAGATGGATAAAAGACTTAAATGTAAGTCATGGCACAATAAAAGTCCTAGAGGAGATTATAGGCAGAAAACCCTCAGATATTCCATGTAGCAATTTTTACTGATATATCCCCTAGAGCCAGGGATATAAAGGAAAGAATAAACAAATGGGATCTCATCAAAATAAAAAGCTTCTTCTACATGGCTAAAGGAAACAGCACTAAAATGAAAAGGGAACCAACTGTATGGGAAAACATATTTGCCAATGATACCTCAGACAAGGGTTTGATCTCCAAAATATACAAAGAACTCATGTGACTCCACTCCAGGAAGACAAATGATCCAATTAAAAAATGGGCAATGGACCTGAACAGACATTTCTCCGAGAAGGACATACAGAGGGCCCAGATATATATGAAAGGGTGCTCAGCATCGCTAGCCATCAGAGAGATGCAAATTAAAAATACAATGAGATACCACTTCATACTGGTGAGTATGGCCATCGTAAACAAATCAACAAACAACAAGTGCTGGAGAGGATGTAGAGAAAAGGGAGCCCTAGTGCACTGGTGGTGGGATTGCAGACTGGTGCAGCTATTGTGGAAAACAGTATGGAATTTCCTCAGAAAACTAAAAATGGGACTGCCTTTTGACCCAGCAATTCCACTACTGGAATTATACCTTAAGAATCCTGAAACACCAACTGAAATGCGCCTGTGCGTCCCAGTGTTCACAGCAGCACAATTTACAATAGCCAAGTGCTGGAGGCAACCTAGGTACCCATCAGTAAATGAGTGAATCAAAAAATGGAGGTACCTTTAGACAATGGAATACTATGCAGCAGAAAGAAAGAAGGAGCTCC
Organism: Tonatia bakeri; assembly: GCA_004024845.1. Lineage (NCBI taxonomy): Eukaryota > Metazoa > Chordata > Mammalia > Chiroptera > Phyllostomidae > Tonatia > Tonatia bakeri. Next base: position 31,960 of record PVIA01005212.1, read on the forward strand.
TACCCTTTGCAACGGCATGGATAGAACTGGAGAACATTATGCTAAGTGAAATAAGTCAGGTGCTGAAAGACAAATACCTTATAATCTCATCTATAAGTGGAACCTAATCAACAAAACAAACAAGCAAGCAAAATATAATCGGAGACAGTGAAATAAAGAACAAACTGACAATAGCCAGAGGGGACAGGGGAGGAGGATAATGGGGGAAAGAAGAGGAATGGTCATCAAAGAACACATATGAAGGACCCATGGACAAATCCAAAAAGAGGTAGGATTGAGGGTGGGGGTGGATGGGGCAAGGGAGGGTGTGGGGGAAAATGGAGACAATTGTACTTGAACAACAATTAAAAAAATAAAACATCATTTTTGCTTAAGAATAACATTTACAAATACTATTTTACTGCTTCCTATTAAGTATCTTACTACCATTTGGAGGAAAACTAGTATTTGTTAAACCAGTATATTCTAAAAGAAAGATCAAGAATGAATCATTCATTTGTCCCATCTGCACAAATGACAGTTTGGATACACACAAATGTACAACAATAAATAGAGCTGAAAAGAAAGCCACAGAACAGTCAAAAGCTGAATGATTGACTATGTGGTTTTTGGCAATAAGAGACTTACAAATATGTTGTCATTTGGATAATCGTTGGTTTCCTATGCATTAAGGACTAAAACCTAAAATGTCAGTAGCTCATCAATTACCATCAGATTTCAATTTCAAGCTATAACAGAATTTCATAAAAGCACTTCTGCTGGTATTTAATTTAGACTTTCAATAAGTGCTGCATTTCAGGTGGAAAAAAGTATGTTTCTAAAGACGATATTTTAATATCATACTAATCCTACTTGAGACAAAACCCTTTACCAGTACATTTAGGGCAGAGGGAAATATAAAGCATGTCATTCTCAGTGAAGAGAAAAATGAGCTCAATAAAATTGGCAAAGTCTTCCTATATAACTGATTTTACTTGGTATCCTTCAGCTTTTGTAGTCTACTTAATTAATGCATAAAACAAATATTTAATACATGCTCATTCAGTAATTGTGGAATTGTGGACAGCACTGAAGAATTATAATTGAGTCCTTGATCCATCACTGTCCGTGGAAAAGTGATGGTGAAGGTTTCTTTTTTTTTCCAAAAAGGAGTAAAAAAATAATGAATCTTCAAAGGTATAAATCAGAGGCTCAAGTGGCAAATCCCAGGGATTACTTATATTTATATATTAACTAAATGAAAATAAGGCAAAAATCTGAGCTTATTTGCAGGAACTATGCAAAAACAATAGTATATATTGCATGTTGCATATTGCATATATTCCCTGGACCTTACATACTAAATAATAGTAAAAGAATAAAGATAAATATATAACTATGTCATACAAGGGGTTCATACTGAGCTTTGAAAAAGGAGATTTGAATAAAGCAGGGTCACATGTAATGAAAAGTATTTTTAAAAATGAATGTGTATTGTACTCAAAATAAAACATTAATGTGCATGATGGCAGATATAACCAAATAAAGGAAACAAAAACTTACTCTTTGTAAATTAGGCAAGGATCATGAAAATAAATGTCATTGCAAATAGCCCTTAATGAAAGACATAAGGACACAACAAACTCCAAGCAAAAAATAATACATTGTATAAGTAGGCCACATAGGTTGAGAAATGATGTAAAAATTAAAATTAAATGCATATGTTAAAAATTATCATTGAAATAAGCATGAATATACATGACATTTACTATATTAGTTATTGTGTAATGAGCTAGCCTGACACTTTCTTGCTGTGGAATGTGGTCAGTAGTGACTCATAATTTTGGGGGGATCTAGAGAATATAATAAAAACATCACATGCAAAAATATTGATGGGGATGCATTTATCATGTAGGAAAGCTAATTGATAACTTGCAGAAGTTAATTATAGAAATGAATTAATGATTTGGTTGTGGTGACAAAACCTTGTCAGTGTATGCCCTCACCCCCACAGAATTCACTGGAAACTTGACAGAAACAGCTCTTGTGAGAAAGTCAAGAGTTTGCAGTAGTTAAAAGTTAAAAGAGAAAGAAGAGAATATAATCATTGAAGGTTTCAAGAACTGGAAAAAGGACAGCCAATTATTTGGGCAGTGACACTGGTAGAATTTGTTCAAGGTGCTGAACACCTGGGGTGGTGACGAAGTGAGAAGAGCCCCTCACTGAGGACTTTTTCTTGTTGCTTGACGCTTATTTTCAAAGAAGTCTGTGGACTACATAGAAGACTGCAATCAACAATGAGCAGGCGAAGGCAGTGTAACACAATGGTAACAATGAGCCAGAAGAAGCAACGCAAATGCCCAGAGCTACTGAGCTACCGACAATAAGAATGTAACCTGTCTTCCAGAAACTTTGGCTACTTGATTGTCTAGGAGAATATACTCATTTACTAGAGTAAATCAATGGAAAAATCTTGATATTCAAAAACAGTATGAAGGAAAGTAAATAAGGTAGATGATATTGTCACTATAAAATGAGAGCTAAAATTAAGAGCTAATTGAAAAAAAGCAAGTAATTATAAAGCTGGGAATGTCAGGAAGCAAGAGATAAAAAATAAAAAGGGGGGCTTGTGACAGTAGTAGTTTAGAGGATGACATCGGGGCAGGTAGCATGTGGGAAAAGGAGGCAGTGATCAGACACAATTGCTTTGTCTTGCTAGTTTTATTAGGGAGAGATTTTTAAAAATCCTCACTTGAGAATATGTTTATTGATTTTGAGAGAGAGAGACGCAAGAGAGATATATTGATCAGTTCCTTCCTGTACACACCCTGACTGGGGATTTAACCCGTAACCTAGGTGTATGCCCTGACTCTGACTGGGAATCAAACCCGCAGTCTTTTGGTGCACAGGATGATGCTCCCACCAACTGAGCCATCTTGCCAGGGTGAGAGCTGCATTGTTAACATAATCACTGTTTTATAATGAAGAATCTGTGTCTTGTTTAGCATTCTAATTATTTATAATACAATATAACAGCTAAATCAGAACATTCACAAGATAATGAAAAAGGCCAACATGTTCAATATACCTTTCACAGAAAGAAAACGAATTGCCTGCAAGGTTAATATCATAGAAAATTGTTGGGAAAATGTTGACCAAAACATACATTTACATATATCAGTACATAATAGGTCACATTTCTCTCATTTTCTATTGATTCTAAGTTCTTATCTGTCACTCAATTTGAAATAGAAACAATATGTTAAGTAGTATAATTTTAGTTAGACCATCTACATACCAAACTTTAATTGGTCTACTGAGTGATGTAAAATATCTCTAATGCATTTATCCACATATTTTCTCTCAGGGAAAACTGCTCTTCAAGAGTTCAATGCATTTTCTGACAGTGTGTCTGAATTCTTTGCCAATGATTTAAAAATAAAAATGTGACCTACTTGGAAAATCACTGTAGTATCAAATACAGTTTGAGAGCTTATGAAATTAGAACAATAAAATTCCATTTCATTCACTTTTTTCCATTTCTGCTTGTAGTTTTATTAATGTTCATTTGAAATACATTTTATTTACATCAAGTGAAAAACTTAGATTTTGATCTTATTTTTATAATTCCACTTCAAGTTTTGTTTTTCAATTAGCTTCTAGATCATCTACTTTTAGATACAAATTACTTATTCAATCAATTTTTAAATGAAAAATAAAAATCCTATGTGATGAAATTCATATACTATGCATTGTGGGGAAGTCAAAGTTTTGCTTCATTGTTTGTATTATTGCTATATTATTAACGCATTCTTTCTTGGCTAAAACTACTTACTACTAGAGATTAGGAAACTCAATGGAATAAACAGTGTTTTAATACTTTAAGTTTTGAACAGTGTTAGGTTTATAACAACATTTAGAGGAAGTTACAAAGATTTTTTATATATCTCTTGTCCCTCCATAAGCATGCATATCATCCTCATTACTAATTACCATTCACCAAATGGTACATTTTTTAACCAAAGATCAACTTACATCAACACATGATAATCACCCAAACTTCAGAGTTTATCTTAGAATCACCCATTGGTGTTATATATTATATGGGTTTCAACAAAAGTCTAATGGCACATATCCATTATTACAATATCATATACAGTATTTTCACTACCTTAAAAGTTCTCTGTGCTCTGCCTATCAACCTCTCCCTGCCCCCCACCCCTCACAAGATTTTACTCTTTCTGTAGTTTTGCCTTTTCTAGAAGGTCATAGAGTTGGAATCATAAGTATACAGCCTTTTCAGATTGGCTTCTTTTAGTTAGTGATGTGCAGTTTAAGGTTCCTCTTCTCTTTTCATGCCTTGACAACTCGTTTCTTCTTAGTGTTGCACTGCCTTGAGGTCTGCTCAACTTGTCTGCCGTCCTGTACCCGTGAGTGACTGGGTGGGTGACCCTCACACTCCTGTACTTCCCTGGTTAGCCTGCCCAGGGAATGGCAGGAGCTCCTCATGCCTCCTTTCAGGTCAAACCAATCACATAAAAAGTGAATGCAACACTGCCCCTCCCTTCTGGTTCCCAGACCAGCCAGCTTCCAAACCTCATTCTTGTGTCCAAACTCAACTCCGTGTGATTCCAGGAAAGTTACTCAACCTCTATGTGTCAGGGTTCTTGTCTGAAAAACAAAAAATGTCTATTGAAGCAAATCTACCCACCCTAGAGTGGATCCTGGGAATAGTGAGATCTGAGGTGGGTGTAGAGGGCTTCACTCATTCACCCCCATCTACCTGTCTCTCACCCAACTTGCAGCCCCTTCCTAAGTGCTCACCCCTGAAAGCATGAACATGGTCACCCACCCTTGTCTGTCAGGGAATCCTCTGTGTACCTGTGGCTCCTACCACAGAGCTCACCTTCGCTTGTACATTTTGACCCACTCAGGGCTCCTAGGATCACTCCAAATTCTTGGTCCCACCCTTCTACCTGACCCTCCCCTTTTTCTTTGTTTAGCGATATAGTGATATGGCAAAAGGCACACCCTCTGCATGTTACAACTAGCTTTTGCATATTAATTTCAGTTACCTTTATTTAGCTTTTCTAAGAAAATACATGTATCACATTTAGTATGGTTTTCTTTATCTTCACTGCCATTTATTAGTCAAACATCCTCTGAAATAGGCAGCCTACACAACTTTCCATTTCCAATCTTTCCCTGCTCCAAGTTATTCTCTATTTTTATTTTTATTTTATTTTTCATTTACAGTTTACATTCAATATTCATTTGTATTAGCTTCAGGTGTACATCATAGTGCATAGACAGTCATATACTTGACAAAGTCGCCCCCCACCCCAATATTTCTCATACTGCCTGGCGCCATGTATATTTATTACAAAATTATTCTAGTTTCTGTACTGTAATTGATGCCCTGTGACTATTTTGTAACTACCAACTTGTATTTTTCCATACCTTTATCTTTTTAACCTAGTCTCCCAACACGCCTCTGGCAGCCATCAATCTATTCTCTGTATATGTGAGTTTATTTCTTTTTTATTGTTTATTTTGTTCTTTAGGTTCCACATATAAGTGAAGTCATATGGTACTTTTCTTTGTCTGACTGACTTATTTCTCTTAGCAAAATACCCTCTAGTTTCAACCATGCTGGTACAAATGGCAAGATTTCATTCGTTTTTATGGCCAAGTAATATTCCATTGTATAAATGTACCACCACTTTGTAATTCTGTGGTCTATTGATGAAAATACAGGTTGCTTTCATAGCTTGGGTATTGTAAATAATGTTGCAATGAATATAGGGGTGCATATATTCTTTCGAATTTGTGTTTTGGATTTCTTTTGATATGTACTTGGAAGTAGAATCGCTGGGTCATAAGGCAGTTCCATTTTTAATTTTTTGAGGGATCTCCATACTGCTTTTCATAATGGCTGCACCAGTATGCATTTCCACACACAAGGCCCAAGTGTCCACTTTACTCCACATCCTTGTCAACTCTCATTGTTTCTTTTCTTTTCTTTTAATATTTCTGTACATACTTATCAAAATCTCTGTCATTTAAAATTTTGGTGCCCTCCTCCTGTTGTTGTATTTATGTTGTACTGATGATAGCCATCATGACAAGTGTGAGCTGTTATCTCATTGTGGTTTTAATTTGCATTTCTCTGATGATTTGTGTCATTGAGCATCTTTTCATGTCTATTAGCCATCTGTATATCCTCTTTGGAGAGCTGTCCAAGCAGGTCCTGTGCCCATTTTTAATTGGATTATTTGATATTTTTGGTGTTGAGTTGAATGAATTTTTAATATATTTTGGATATGAACCCCTTCTCTGATGTGTTATTGGTGAATGTCTTCTCCTATTCTGTAGGTTGTTTTTCTGATTTGTTGATGGTGTCCTTTGCTGTGCAAAAACATTTTAGTTTGTTGTAGTACTATTTATTTAGTTTTCCTTTCCATTCTCCACTTTTAGAATCTACTTTATAGTTAATATGATTTTTTAAGTCATAGATTTGATCAGTTTGCAAGCCTATTTATATCTATGTCTTTCTATCCTAAAGTTACAAATGGGAAAATTTTGTCTCAGAAGGCAAAAATACAAAAGGACACAGTATTCTAATGGTAAAATACAGTGTTTATCTAAATACCTCTATGCATAATTTATTGCCACTCTAAAGGTCATATTATATAAACTTTGCTTATGATATTATGTAATTTTCAACATGCCTTTTTCTATGTAAATTGCAATGTACATTTTGAAAAGTACTTTGTGAGACATAAGTTGTCAAATCTCCTAAAAATGTTATTCAAACATTTGCTCTGATTTTTTTCAATATGTTAAAACTGTATAATATAAAATATATGTGTCTCAATGAAGTCAGTCCTCATAAGGCTTTTAAGGTTATAGCAGGAAGATTCATAACTGTGTCCTGAAAGACAAGAGCTATTTTTATTATGATTTTTAAGAAGCTAATTATATATATATAATTAAAAATTACATTTTTAAGAAAGTAAGTATATTGACTCTCAGCAGTTAGTTACAAATATTTCAAACTCATTGCAAAATAATAACTGGATAGATTTTTTTATTGAATAATTCTTTTGGTATATAATCTAGGAAAAGGAACTTAATTCCTCTTCTGAAGTAGGAATTAGCTTAGATTAAACTGGAACTTTGAGTTATCAGCTATATGCAAACATAATGATAAATAGGCTCTTCCATTTTTAATTAAGTACAACTTACATATAGTAAAATTTACCCTTTTTAGTTTCAGAAATACATTCAGTTATGTGACCCCCCTTACGAATATCCAGATATAGAGCAGCTCCAACATTTACATAATCCTTCCATGTTCATGCACAGACAGTGTCTTCGTTGGTATTGCCATGGATTTGTTTTCTGTTTCTACAGTTTTGTGTGTGTGAGAAAGTCAAATAAACTGAATCAAACAGTAAGAAGTCTTTTTATTTCGGCTTCTCTTACTTTGAGACTCATCCACATCGTTGCATGTATTAGCCCATTCATCCATATTCCTGAGTTGTAGTCCGTTGTATGGACGTAACATCATGTGTTTTTTGGTTCCACAGTTGAAGCACAGTTTTCAGTTTTTGTTAATTATGAAAAAACTGTTACAAATATTTGCACATAGATCATTGCATGAGTGTATGTTTTATTAACAGATAAATACAGGGTGGGAGGAAGGTAAGTTCATGGTTTATGTAAAAAATAATAGAGTAATTAATCTTGAATCTTTCAATCGATGATAATAGAATACCACTCTAATTGCTTTTTGTTCTCATACTGTAACTATTCATTAGTATATTATAGTTTTCAGCATACAGATCTTACATATATTTTGCAAGACTTTTAGGCAAGGATTTTGGTGCTACTGTAAGCAGTAGTAATTTAGATTTATTTTAATATACATTTATTCAGTTTTTCTAGATATAATTTATTTTATACATTGATATTCTGTTCTAGTAATTTTTTTTTGGTAGATTCTTTGGAGTTACAGGGAGACCATCATGTTAACTGTGAACAAAACAGTTTTATTTCTTTCTGTCTTATTGATCTGTCTTTTATTTCCTCTTTGTGCATTATTAAACCAACAGGATCTCCAGTGTGGTGAGCCAACATACTTGCCTTTGTCCCTTGGTAATGAATGGGGGGAAAACTTACTTCCATTAGTGCATATGACATTAACCGTAGGTTTATTGTAAACCTATAGTTTACAATAAGGAGGAAATTAATAAGGAGGAAATTCACTTCCATTTCTAGTTTACATAAATTTTGATGATAGATGGATGTGAATTTTGTAAAAACTTTTTTTTATTTTACATTTTAACATTTGATTTAGGTGAATCACATTGATTTTAAAAAAAACATTGAACAAACTTTTTTTAAATTTTATTTTAATCATTGTTCAAGTACAGTTTTCTCCCCTTTACTCCCAATCCAGCCCACTGAACAAACCTTTTTTATGAAGATGAAACTTACTTGGTTGTATGATAATATCTTATTTATATTTTTGCTGGTTTCAGTTTCCTAATGTGGTGGGCAATTTGAAAGGCGTGAGCAGAGCAAAGATAATGGGCCCGCTTCAGAAGGTCACAAGGGTGGTAAGCCCCAGTTGCCTGGGGCCTCTCTCCTACGGTGACCTTTTCTCCCCCCACATATTGATGGCCATGTGTTTTAAATCCCCTAACCTTTCATATTACTGATCATGTGGTTTGGACCCTCCCCAGACCTGCCCTCCCCTGGCACGTCTCTGGTCATGTGGTAGACCCCCTTGGAGGAGGAACAAGGGGTGGAAGAGTGGCCTCATGCCACTCCCATACATGAACAATCCTTTAATAATTAATCCCTAGAAATAACATCTAGGCCTCAATTATGTCTCAGCCCCAGGTCCAAAATCAGCAAACAAGACAAGAGAAGCCATGGCTAACTTTAGGACCAGCTGCATTTGCTAATGACCCCCTGCCCTGGCACCGACCAATCAGTGGATGCCATGGCCCTGAAAGGGCACACCTGGAAAACTAATGAACATGCTATTGAGATGATTTCCTAAGCCCTCCCCTAAAATACCCACCCTGAAAGCCCTTAGGATAGAGGACCAGTGCCAGCTTCTCTCTATGGAGCATGCCTACCCCTTTCCCCACCCCTTCCCAGTATATTTCATTTGCCTCTCTCTCCTAAGCTCCAAGTGGTGTTCTTTTGACTCTGTAACTTGTTCCTCAGCCCATGCAGCTGAGCTGGTTCACTTCTTTCATGGCTCACTTCTACTTTTATGACTTCCTAAATAAAATTTTGCTTGTATTTGACCCTTGACTCTGAATTCTTTCTTAACCAGAACTCAAGCATCTAGTTTGCTTAACAAAGGTCCAATCTCTAGGAACATTCTGGTGTAGTTTCCCTGCCAGCACTAATGTTTGAATGACACTGGTATCTAGTTTTAATTTCTTAAACTGTCTTGATTGTGTTTTGCTATCAGGTAAATTCTGCCCTCATAAAGTGAGCTGTTTCTTCTGTATTCAGGGACATTGTCTATAAAATTGATATCATGTCTTCACTCCTTAAATGCCAGTATAATTTTTTATTAATCCACCTGAACCTGAAGTTTTCTATGTTGAAAGGATTTTTAAGTGATAATAAATTTTCTTTGCAAAAGATAGGGCTATTAAGGCTATCTGTTTTTGAGTGAGATTTGACAATTTGTTTCAAACAGTTTTGTATGTCACCTTAATTATCAAAACAATGAGCATAGATTTGTTTGTAGTGATTTTTAATTATCTTTTATTATCTACAGGTTATAGAATGTTGTCCCATCATTTGTTTCTAATATTGGTAGCTTGTATCTTCCCTCTCTCTTTTTTTATGTCTTGGTCAATTTAGAGGATGATCAAATTTACTATTTTTTTCCCCTGGAGAACCAGCTTTTCCTTTAACTAAATTTTTCCTTTGTTATATTTTTGTCAGTTTTGTATATTTCTGCTCTTATTTTTATTTTCTCCTTTGAGCTTGTTTCGAAATCAACTTTTTTGTGTAGCCTATTAAGATAGAAGCATGGTTCATTTGAGAACTTTCTTTTTTTAATATAAACAATTAATGCTATACATTTCTCTTTAAGTGTCACCTTAGCTGCATTCCATACATTTTGATATGTTGTGTCTTTGTGTTCAGTCTCGTCAAACTGTTCTTGTTTTTTTATGTGTTATTTTCTTTGACCCATTTGTAACTTAGAAAGGATCTAATTTTCAAATATTTGCATATTTTTCAGATATATTTGTGTTATTCCTTCTAACTAGGTAAGGTCAAGTCACATGTTTTATATAATGACTAGTTTTTAAATATATTAAGGTCATTTTAGGACCCACAATATAGCTTATTTTTATGAATATCCCTTGCAAATTTGAAAAGAAGGTACATTTTTATGTTCTTAATAAGGGGTTATAATGTCAGTTATGCCAAAAGGTTTGAGATTGTGTTTCAGATCTTGTTCAGAAAACTAGTAAGGTAAAAGTCAGTGTCTCTGAATATAATTTTGGATGTACCTACTTCGCTTTCAGCACTGTTGACTATTACTTCATGTTTGCTTTGTTATTGGGTGTGCACACATTTAGGGATAGTGTGTTTTCTTAGCAAATTGACACCCTTAGCATTTTGCAATGTTATTAAACTTTTGTAAATACCCTTGTTCTGAATTCTAATTTATGTGATATTGAGGGGTCCTAAAGTCTCGCCACCCCAAAATGTGCTTTTTGGTAGCTTGACTTTAAGTTGGTTATTTCTAAGAAACAAAAGACTCAGAAAGAACCTCTGACCCTCTCCCATTTCCAGCCTAAAGCAGTTCAGATAGAAAAACCTGGTTAAAGGAAGAGGGCATCATCTTGGCATCATGATATACAACCTCAGTGTGACAGGAGAAATCTAGCAAAGCCTGTTTGTGGGACCCCCCTCTGTGCTCATTGTTTCTGGGTGACCCAGAAAGAATTTATCAAGCGTTTGGTCATTTTCCTCTGCCTGTGAATTGCCTACTTTCCCTTTGAAATCTCAAGCCCTTGTCACCCTTCTCTTTAGTCCAGAATGGTGTATAAGCCTCAGCTACCCATTCCTGGGTGTTACATTTTTATGGCATCCCGATATGTACTTACATATTTAATTTGGTTGTTTTCTTTTAATCTCTCTAATGGTAACTGGATTTTTAACTCAGCCAGAAGAACTTAGAAGAATGGAGGAAAAGGGTTTTCTGCATCCCCAGAACATTAAAATAGCTGTTCCAGACTTCTTTCATTAGTACTTGTGTGGTATATTTCTCATGTTTACTTTTAGCCTTTCTCTATCTTTATATTTGCAATAGTTTTCTTGTAGGAGCATATAGATTTTTTTTTTGCTTTATCTCCAATATGACAATCTGCTTTTAATTAACAATTTATATGTAATTATTAAAAGTGAAGTAAAATGGACCACTTTGCTAGCTGTTTTTCATTTGTTCCATCTGTTTATTTTTCCTCATTTTTATGCCTTACTTTATAAAGTTCTTTATAAAGAACTTTATGTTCTTTATATTATTTTATACTCTGATAATCTCAGCTATTGGCTTCCTTTTTTTATACCTTGTAAATGGCCCCAGGATTGAAAATATCCATATTATATTAATTAGTTTCTACCTTCATGTAAAATTATGCCTGCTTTACATGCCTACAATTACCTTAAAATACGCTTATTCCATTTTTATTTTATTTGTATTATTTTTATAAAACATTTTATTTCTATAGATATTGTAAGCATGCAATATATTACTAATCCTGAACAAGAAAGAACGGAGGCTGAAAATTAAACCAAAAGTTTATTTGGAGTATTCATGAACTCAAATTCTTGAAACACAGATTTCAGGTGGAACCTGAAATATGCTCTGAGTGAGGCAGAGAAAGGCAGAGGTTATAAAGTTAAAAAAAAACATAGGCTAGTTTGGAAAGAATTATGATTGATGTAGGCAAAAATAACTATCAGTAATCTATGTGGGCGAGGTTACTATGCTAGTTGTTAGGTTGAAGTTTACCACAGTAAACCTCATTCTGAGAACTGCAACAGGATGCAGCCCTTTGTGCTTGGCATGATCTCAAAGTTCAGACTCCATCCAGGTGTAGAGGTGCGTAAAACCAGCTTCCCCAACGGCCTCCCTATTTTACATTTGGTTCCCTTGACTTTAATGACTCCATTTCAGATGCTTGTGTTCATTCTATTAATTTTGCTTTAGATATTCAGTTACATCATATAAACATTAAATATGGGAATGGATTTATACTCTATTCTATTTCCAGGACACTTTGGTAATTGGGTAGATAGATCTGTTGGCAGTGTAGTGACACCAGGTGGTAGACCAGGGGAGTTAGTCTGAAACTTGGTTCAGTCACCTCTGTATCTGAGCTCTGGCGAAGAGAAGTCAGAACCAAGACTCAGATATATGAAAAAGTTTATTCAGGAAGTCAAAGAGGAAGGCCAACTGTAGAATACATGAGCTCAGGAAACAAGTTGCAGAGGCAAAATAAAGGCCCATGGTGCTTAGGAAAAAAGAGGGTCATGGAGAATGTGCCTGGGGTTAGGGCATGGGGAAAAGATAACGTAATCTATTTTTTTAACTTCATAATCTGGTAAAAATGTGTTTGCCAAGAAAAGAAAGTTAATAATTTTCATTCTTCCTCATCCACATTTTCCCTGATTAATGCTATCTCATAGTTAGCATAATTAGTAACAAAGACTTTGTTTTCATTTTTGTTTTTCAATATAAATGCAAATTTTATTTTTATTTTTTAATTTTTAAAATATATAACCTTTATTATAGTTTCCATTATCATACAGTCCCTTATATACTCAACCCCTCACCACACTGTTGTCCATACATAGGGCTGTAGTATTTTTTCTTTACTTTTCTAAATTTATTTTTATTATACTTTTTCCATCACAGTTTATCCCCCACCACAATCACCACACTCTTGTCCATGTCCATGAGTCTCTTTTCCTTTTTGCTGTCCCTCTATCCCCATTCCTCCCCCCGCCACTGGTTGGCAACCTGCTCTCCATCTGTGAGTCTGTCTTTATTTTGCTTGTTAGTTTAGTTTGTTCATTAGATTCCACATATGGGTGAAATCATGTGTTATTTGTCTTTCTCTGACTAGCCTATTTCACTTAGAATAATGTTCTCCAGGTCCATCCAGGCTGTCACAAATGGTGAAATTTTCTTCTTTTTTATGGTCAAGTAGCATTTCATTGTGTAAATATCCCATAGCTGTTTTAACTACTCATCTACTGATGGACACCTGGGAGACTTCCATATCTTGGTGATTGTAAATAATGTTGCAATGAACTCAGGGATATTAGTACTCTTTCAAATTAGTGTTTTAGGTTTCTTTGGATAAATTGCCAGAAATGAAATCACTGGGTCATAAGGCAGTTCCATTTTTAATTTTTTTGAGGTATTGCCATACTACTTTCCATAGTGGCTGAGCGAATCTGCATCCACATCAACAGTGAGAAAGAGAGACAGCAGCCTTTAATGACACACTAAATCAAATGGATTTAATTGATATCCTCAGAGCATTTTCACCCCAAAGCAGCAAAATATATGTTCTTTTCAAGTGCACATGAAACATTTTCTAGGATAGACAACATGTTAGGACACAAAATGATTCTCAGTAAATTTATGAAGACTGAAATCATATCAAGCTTATTCTCTGACCACAATTCTATGAAACTAAAAATAAATCACAAGAAAAAAATTGAAAATTCATAGAGACATAGAGGCTAAATAGCATGTTATTAAACAATGAATGGGTCAACAACAAGATCAAAGAAGAAATCAATGATACCTTGAAACAAATGAGAATGAAAACACAACAACACACAATCTGTGGGAAACAGGGAAAGCAATTCTAAGAAGGAAATTCATAGCATTACAAAGCCTATCTCAAGAAACACGAACATGCTCAAATAAATAATCTAATTTTACACTGGAAGGAACTTGAAGAAGAACAACAAACAACATCTAAAGTGAGTAGAAGGAAGGACATAATAAAAAGCTAGGCAGAAGTTAATGAAATAGTCTAAAATATAATACAGAAAAATGAATCCAAGAGCTGGTTCTTTGAAAAGATAAACAGGATTGACAAACCTTTATCCAGACTCATCAATATAAACAGAGAGAGGACCCAAATAAATAAAATCAGAAGTAAAAGAGGAAAAATAACAGCTGACACCAAAGTAATACAAAGGATTGTAATAAAATATTATGAACAACTATATGCCCCCCAAAATTGACAACCTGGATACAATGGATGCATTTCTAGAAACATACAAAACTAAACCAGGAAGAATCACAGAATCTGAATAAAACTACATTACACTTAGTGAAATTGAAGCAGTAATCAAAATACTCCCAACAAACAAAAACCCTGGACCACATGGCTTCACATGTGAATTTTACCAAACATTCTAAGAGGAACTAACACCTCTCCTCAAACTATTTCAAAAAATTCAAGAGGAGGGAAGAGCCCCAAGTTCATTTTTCAAAGCCAGCATTATGCTAATTACAGAACCAGACAAATATACTATAAAAAAAGAAAATTATAGGCCAATACCCTTGATGAACATAGATGTTAAAATCCTCAACAAAATATTAGCAAGCTGAATAGAGAAATGCACCAAAACATCATACACCACGATCAAATGGGATTTATTCTGGGAATGCAAGGTTGATACAACATTTGCAAATCAATAAATGTGATTCATCATATAAACAAAATGAAGGATAAAAACCACATTACCATACCAATAGTTCACAAAAAGCATTTGATAAAACCCAGCACCCATTTATGATTAAAAACTCTCAGGAAAGTGGGAATAGAGGCAACATGCCTAAACATAATAAAGGCCATATATGATTAACCCACTACTGGCATCATACTCTGTGAGCAAAAAAACTACAGCATTCCCTTGAAGATTGGTATGAAGACAGGAATGCCCACCTTCTCCTCTTATTCAATATACTATGGGAAGTCCTAGCCATAGCAATCATACAAGAAGAAGAAATAAACAGTATCC
Organism: Tonatia bakeri; assembly: GCA_004024845.1. Classification (NCBI taxonomy): domain Eukaryota; kingdom Metazoa; phylum Chordata; class Mammalia; order Chiroptera; family Phyllostomidae; genus Tonatia; species Tonatia bakeri. The sequence continues at coordinate 47,041 of PVIA01005212.1, forward strand.
AAATTGGAAAGGAAGAAGTAAAACTGTATTTTCAGATGACATGATACTATACAGAGAACCCTAAAGATTCCACTAAGAAATTACTAGGACTGATAGATGAATTCAGTAAAGTAGCAGTACTATATAGTATTTTGAATTACTTAATATACCATATTCATACAAGGAAAACAACCATACATGTGAGTTACATAATAAGAGGAGTCTTTTACTTTGTTCTTTACAATTTTATTAGTGCCATTGAGAAAGAATTTAAACATTTTTTTAAAAGGTAAACAACTGAGAGAAAAAAAACACGAACATATTCTTTGTATTCTTAAAAGCAACACAGTAATCACTGTTTTTAAATTTCAAAGACAAAATTTAAATGTAATTTTTACTGGTGTATGTGAATTATGTTGAAATTTATCTTGTGAGATGGGACAAAAAATTGTACAAATATTGCAATGGAACATTTGGTATTCAATGGAGCATTTGTTATTGTTTTAAATTAAATTGAACATTAGGCATAACCAAATATTCTAATTTATGAAATTCTCCTAAACTTAACAGCTGAATCATTTTTTAAATGTGTTTCACTGGACTCTTCGGTCTGAAATATGTCTAAAGAAACTTCATTTTGAAAATTGAGGCAGATGTTTCTCTTTTCATGAAAACTAGTGACTCACTATATTTTTAAGTATATATATATATTTCATTATGAAATTCAATTTTTAAATTTGTATAACATGGAAGTTCACATTTTTGGAATGCTGGGAATGTTTTGTTTTTACTCTTTTGGCATTAAACTCACATTATTGTATCTAATTCCAAGGGGCAAAACAAATAAACATATTTACTACATGTTTTATCAGCTCCCTACAATGTTGTAAGTAATTTAAAAAATAACTCATACAAACTCATAAATGAAAGAAAACACACATCCAATTAATAATAAAATAAGTGTATTGAATGGGAGTTGGGCTTATATCTGTTCCTATAAAATATAAATAACTATAAATCTAAAATGGTAAAGGTAGGTTGTTAGATGAAAAATTCAGAAGAAAAAGGGAATAAGTGAAAGGAGACAATAATTATACACAAGATAAGAGAAAATGCCTTGAGATTCTAAGAATCCAAGTGTGCAGATTGAAATACCTTATTAAATTTCAGACTGCCTTTATAAGAGTAAATGCTTATATGAATATATTGATAAAATTCTGCACCTCAAAAGAAAAAAATCATAATAGTCTCATAAGCTTCCAGGCAGGAAGTACAAATTTCACACAAAAAATGAAAAAAAGTCAGACTGGCATTGAGTTACTCCATTTCCAGTCTTTACACAAGAGAACAGACTTAAAAAAAAAAAAATAGGACTATACTCTTTAATGAGGTAACCAGACAAAGTAAGGATGTCTTAACGATATGCAAGAGTTTAGAGAGCAAATTGCCCAGGCACTACTTCAGAGCACAATTTTGAAAGAATGCAAATGAAAACTACATTGGTACCTTGGTACTCATGGTCAATTCATTCCAGAACTTGTGATGAGTGTAAAAACTGATGAGCACAAAACAGTGAAGCATCTTTTCTTGCAGGGCCTCAGCGTGACTCATACAAATTGTAGCAAGTGTGATGAGTCCCAAGCAAGTTCCAAATGCTGAAACCTTTTTTTCTCATCAAAATGTAGCAAGTACAGGGTTTGATGAGTTCTGGAGCCAATGAATACTGAAGCATGACTGTGATAATAATTGAAATAGAAGTAATTACCTCAGGTTGAAGGAGATGAAGATTTGAAGAGGATGTAATTGGCAATGAAGATTCTATATAAATTATATTTATATATAAAAATGGGATACATATTTAAACATTTTAAATATAACTAATAGTTTATTTTTAATATATGTACCTATTCCTAAATAAAGTGCATAAAAGGTAATCTAGGAAAATTTTAATATAATTTGTAAATAAGAGCTCTAAAAACAAAATAACAATTCAGTAAAGGAAAGTCAAGTAAGTACTAAACTAACTTAGTAAATCCCAGTGGGGATGGGACAAAGAAATGTTACATAAGTCATAAACTAGAAAGAAAAATAAAATTAGTAATGTTACTTATAACCATCATTTGCTAAAGGAAAATTCATTAAATTCTTGTGCTATCCTCGAAGTTCTTAAGTTAGCTTAACAAATGAAACTCTGGCTATGTTCTAATTGTAAGAAACATACTGATTTAATAAGGAAAGTTTGAAAAATATGATAAACAACTAGATTTTTGTAAGTTACAATACGTAATTAAAATAGCCATATTGATGTTTGGTGAAATATAAAAATAAATCATGAAAAGATTGAAACAGAAAAATTTTACACAGTGCAGTATCTAACATGAACCAAATTACATGGTAGTTAAAAATATAAACAACTCTATTGAAAATAGAAGGACATACTTTGTATTGGAGTTTTAAGATTTTTTTTCTTTAGAAAAACTCAATCATTGCCAAAGTAGAGAGTCTCAGTATAAAAACATAAATAAATAAAAGACAAAACCCTTGCTTGTAGGAAACTTGTATCTTTGTTTTGGAAACGATAAATAAGCAAAATCAGTAAGTATATTATTTAATTTATTTAATATTGCATTGTAGCTGGGGACATGGGGTCTATATTCATTAAACATACACAAAGTTACACTGTGTAGTGATTACTACTGCCGATAAAAGAGGGGGAAAGATAGTTAAGTGAGACCAGAGTACAGACAAGTGATAAGGAGTTACAGTTTCAAATATGGCCTCACAGAACAGACTTCCTCAGGAAGACGGCCAGTAGTCAGAAGCTTGGAGGAGAAAGGGGTCTGGCCATGAGCAAGCTGGTGGCAGAACTTCTGAGGCAGAGGAAACAGCCAGTGACAGTTTGGAGCAACTGGGTACGAAGGAAATAGTGAAAAGGCTGAGAGAGTTAAATGAAAAAGAGGGTGACTAGAGAATAATAACTGGGTTTATGTGGAACTACTTAATGATTATAAGAATTTTGCATTTGACTCTGAATAAAATGGAGTGTCACTTCAAAGTTTAAGCAAAAGAGAGAATTGTGGAAAATAAAATCAATGTATCCTTTACCTATTAGTTGTTTTAATCCAGCTTTGGGTATATAGTAAAATTAATCATTTAGTTCACCAGTATGTAAGCAGTTATAGGATTAGAAGGCAAAGATGAAATTTCAGCATAAATATTTTAAAACATCAGATTTAATTTTGTCTTAATAGAGTTTTGTTCCTTTCTAAGTAGACTGATTCTCTAGCAAAATAAACTATTTCCTTCTACAATTTTTAGCCTAAAGATATATATTATAAAATATTCACCTTTGTTCTACATGTTTTGAAAACCTTTGTTAAGCAACATATTTTTAGAAATAATAAAATATTTTATGTTATGTTTAGGAAAAATTATCCAGAAACATACTTTTTACTCTATAGTATTTTTAATAAAAATGTTTCTGTTCATAATTTATAAAATTTATATTTCAAATTATTGTGTACAGTGTTAGTGCTGCAACAGATGTGTGTGTGTGATTCATAGAATCACTGATTCTGAATAAAACACACATATGTATTTTAGCCATTGCGCATGTATTTTATTTTCTGATCCCAGATGTCGTGTTGTAGGGAAATAGTTTGCAGATGCCAAACTTGGCAGTGACTTGTTAGGCCATAGGTCTCTATGTGGTAAAACTGAGGTTCCCACCGGGCGCTGCGCGCTTCCTGCTGAACCCCGTGTGAACGTGAGTGTAGGTTACATTATTAATGAAGTGATGGAACAGAGATGTGACTTTCTCCTCCAAAAGGAAGTTTAAATATCTCTCCCACTAAAGTAAATGCAACCACACACTATTTCATCATGTTCTCCTTATCCGTCTCCAAGGTGTGTGCGTTCACAGGGATCTTTTTAGTGCATCCAGGGGCTTAATCCAAAGCAAATTTGAATTGGAGTCTGAACTGTCCCGTGTCCTCGATCGCACCAAATGCAGAGCGCCGACGGATTCGCATGGATACTGGCACTCAGCAGTGCCCTCCTCATCGTGCTGAGAAGTGAGGGTCCAAATTAGGGTCGCATGTTGGACAACAGCTGGCATAAACGAGGGCTTGGGACAACAATGTTAGTGAGCCCCCATGGTATTGAGCCGCTTCACTTTTTCAGTCTTTCCTATCTGTTCACAGGAGGCCTGTGAAGATGCCAAACTGATTTAAGTCTACGACAGGGCTGGAAACTCTCCGCTGGGCCACTGGGGTAAAGGGAATTAGAGAAATCAGGAACAGGGAACCACATAAAGTCTACTTTTGGTTAAAGACAGGGTACTGTAACTTATCCCATATGCCAGAATTTTTTTTTCAGGCATATTTTTAAAATCTAGCCACATAAACCATATGTAAGACAGTTAAGCTAACAATTATCTGCATTTGTATTTTCTAGTGTAATCGGGACAGATCTTCCTGAGGCTTCTCTGATTTGTTTGCTGCTTCTACAGTTATTGTCTCCATTGTGAAGCAAGCCCTTTTCAGGTGCCCAGATAAAGTCTGTCCTCGGGGGAAAAAACACGTCAGGAAGAATGAAAACAAACTCCATCCTTGGTGATTATTCTTGATACTTTATACCTTATGAAATCAGAAGGAAAGATTGAAAGTGAAAGTTAAAATTTTATAGTCTGAGTGAATCCAGCAACTGCCAAATGACACATAATGAAATCTCAGTTTCAGAAACAGGGAACTCAGTGTCAAAGGGTGACACGTCGCACCATCGCCATGCCACAGAGCAGGTGTGCACACACAGGCATGAGCTCATGCACCAACATGTGCTTTGACATACTCCTAACACACTTGCTGAGATCGTGGACTTCAAGGTTATCAAGTATAAGCTTCTTTTAAGATACAGATATTAGAAATTAAAAATTCATAAAACTTCGTAACACTTATCTTACAAAACTGACAGAACCCAGAGAATATATTTTCCATCAGCTCACTGAGGATTTTAGTAACTGGTGTTTGAGCAACTCTTGCCCACTGCCTTTAAAATTTGCCAGTGTTTGCCCTACCCTTAATGGATGTTGATTGTCAATCACTCAGAGGTACTTAAGAAGTTATATGTTTTTTAAAAATATGGGTGAAAGTTATGCCAATATAATGATGTAGGAGCCAGGAAGCAGTCTCTCAACCACTCAGGAGCACGATAGAATTCATCTTCTACATATAGCCCTTTTTACCAAAACTCACCTACCTTGCATCGAAAAATATTTCTCCTACTACTATTTTATTATTGTGAGAAAAAAACTGGAATGATCTAAATATGTCCTGAAAATTAGTAAGTGCTGTGAGGTATAATAATACTATATCGTCAAGGGCAGGGGTTGGTAAAGAGAAAGTGGATGAAACAGCACACAGGAAGTTTCTCACAGGAGAGGATTAAGCATTTTCTTCTTTACTGTCACCTACTCTTGAGGTCTTTGTGACTTTAACAATAAACAGTGTCTAGATAACATTGAATCATAGCATGTCAATAAAAAGAATAGTGCTTGGCGAATGTATTTATTCATTACAATACTGGCCTGCAGGGCTACACACTGTTGTGGAAAAACTCAGTTTCTTTTCTAAGAGATGAATGTTTAGGATTTATTGCTATTCAACGTTAAAATTGGCGACAGACAATAAATCTGAATGTTCATTTTAAAAATTTAGTGACGGGCTCTTTAGAAATATAACCTCTAAAAACACCAAATTTAAAGTTTATTTCAAGAGCATCAATAGGAATACACTTTTATTTGAGCTGCCTAAACTCTCTGAAGCCTCTAAGTATTTTGAGTTTTAGCGAGAACCTCATCTCCCCACTTTGGTGATTTCTGTCTCTGTCCATCCTGCACGGGAGTGGTGTCTGCCTGGGTCCCAGCCCAGCAGCTCCTTCCCCTCCTTTAGGGCTCCACTCCTCCCTTAGCTCTTGACCTTCTTGCTTTCTAGTTATAAAATTCCTCTCCCCCACGTTTTTCTCATTGCACCTTACAGTTTTTTTTTCATGAGATTTATCAGAAATCCAATGATATACATATTTGTATGTTCATTTATTGTGTAGCAACCCCACTAGTAGTAATTTCCCAGTGGATGTGGACACACAATTGTTTTGTTCATCATTATATATCTGGGATAGAATGTATTTTCTGGCACGTAAGAGAAGCTCAATGAATACTTATGGAATAACAGGATAATTGAAGACTTGAATTATCACATTTTTGTTGGGTATTTTAAGGGTTAACCATATGAAAACTATGTTGAAGTAGGAAACTCCAAAGCAAGACCCTGAAGACTACAACAGCACTTGTTACACACTACATTGAAAGGTCAGCAAATGCTTCATGAAAGCCTTTTGATGACAGTTGTCATTACAACTTTACTACAAAGTACAGCTGTAGTTATAAAAGCACTCATGGGGAATGGTAGGGACTTGGATACCAAAGGTTTACTGCTGGAGCTATTTTTACATGTCAGGTCCACTTGCAAATAGGGCAGTAAGAAAGACAAATGCAGGGTGGGTTCAAACACTGTGGACAATTATTCTGTGGCTTTGGCTGAAAATTTTACAGTTTATAATTTCAGATCCTGTGCAGCCTCACCGTAAGACATTGGACATTTAAAAAGAGGTATAAACCCACTCATAAGAAAAATGTACAACTATTTTATTAACAATTTTCTAAAATATAGAGCAATTTAAAAATCTTGGTCCCTAGATGGAACAGAAAGTGGGTTGCAGCACTTGTGAGACTCAAAACAGTGGGCATTTCTCTTCTGTTTCCTAAGTATGACAAAGGAATAGTTTTGCATAACTGTGAAGTAAGATTCTGCTTTTACAGAGTTAGCCATTTTGGTTTTTATAGCTTGAGAATTCCAAATTATAAGAATGTAATAGAAAGAAACAATGCTTAAAAAGTAGCAACTTGGACATGTTTTTTTTAATAGAGGATGGACCCGAGTCTGAGAAGCTGAGTTGTCAAAGGTTGCTTAATTGCATGTGTAAAAGTCATGTAATAATTCCTGCTGCGACGACCAAATGTGATGACAGTGCTGAGCAAAACAGCTATCAGTTAAACTGATGTGCTGGTATAACTTACATGGAAGTTGTGTAAGTGTTTTTTTCTTTTTTTATTTTGATTGGTTGAAAAAAATCTTATGTCACTGGTGCCCTGGATTAGAAAAAATTTCAAATAACAATCAGATTCTCTGATTATGTTAAGTTCTTAGACTTGAAGACTAAATTTTATGTGAATTCTAAAGAAAGAGAAGGTCATGTAAGCTGATATGGCACATTATATGAAGTTCAAAGCAAGGACCAGGCAAAACATATTGGATTTATAACAGATTCTCGGGTCCCACAGGTCTTGGCTCTTCGGTAAACATCCATTCTGGCATCAGCTATAATCCCCTTCCCAAATCCTCTGCACCGAAGAGACAGGATGTTTTCTCAGCTCTGAAACTTCCCCTTGAAATAGAAATTCCAGGGGTTACTCGGAGGATAATTCCTAGCTCAAGTACCAAGAAAAAAAGATCAGAAAAACAACAGTATCCATAATAGCGTACCATTCTTTTGGCATAAAATCCTCAATTTCAAGGATAGAGAAATTCATTGAAGTTAACAAAAAACTATTCTGTCTTTCATTCAGGGTCTGTCTTCCCCAAATTACAGGAACACAAATATACCCTAAGTTCTTCATAAACCCTTCTTCTAAACTATTTTATGATGGATACAGATGTATCCAGGTTCAGCTTCTGTAAATGGCAAACATATCACAATAATAGCAGTGGCTCCCCTAAGTCACTGGAGTTCACCCCTTGTTTCATATCTCTTTACCTTTGATATCTTCATTACCTGTAATCATCTCCTCCTGTTTAATCTCCACATCTACCTGTGAATCACTAGTGACACCGAGTATCCGCAAGTGATCATCCAGAAGACCATTGGTATAATGCAGCCTTCTTCAGTATTTGTCTGAATTCTGTCTTATTCCTTCTGGCCTGCCATTTTTAGGTCTCTTTACATTGCGCCTTGCTATGTCCTTGCCTTCGTAGGTGGTTTTCCACATGCAGAAAGCTTAAGTAGTAGATAAACATGGAACCACAGTAACTGTGATGCTGAGGGTGCTGCCTGGCAAAGAGCAAGGCAGACCTCAGCCAACATGGAAGAATTATGCCTGTGGGTTGGGCTCTGACCCACCCAAGAGTAACCCAAAATTATTAAGGAATTGGTTCTCTACTGGGATTTAAATATGCATGGATGAAAGCAACCCCTGGGAAGACAGGACCTGACCAAAGCGAGAATGTAACTCATAAAGGCAAAAGCTACTGATGATTCAATTTAAACAGATCCATGCCTTTGCAGTTCAGATCAGTTTGCTCTAGGATGTCCATGCAGGGCCTTGCTTTCCCCTCAGTTCTGACCCCAGAAATTCTGGCTGGTGGTTTTCGGGAAGGATGCCCAGTCTGTCAGAGGGAGTTCAAAGGACACAGTGATGTCATAGACCACAAAGTGTTGTAAGTTGCTACAGCAAAATGTTTTTATGCCAAATTTTGGTCATGTTTCTGAAAAGTTGTTGCTATGCACTTTCCCCCTTGTTCTCTGCCCCTCATTAAATGGGAATTTGCCATACCATCTGAACTCAAAGTCTGGCAGCAGCCAGGTCCCTGTGCACATGCTGAAGGAGCATTGAAAAGTTCATTATCATAGGAAAGGATGTGATTTTTTTTTTATAGCTCTAGAATCCTTTAAAGACAAGGGGTCTGGTTTGACATTTTAAATACACTTTAGATAAAGAGTATTTGTCTGCTGAATGTTGTTATTATGGGCCTTATGCATAGAAATGATTCTGCGATGTAGCAGGAATTGCTGGGATCTTTCTTTGATAATGTGCTACTCTTTATCATTTATGTTACATTAGTGTTATGGAGAGGAAACTGATGTAGCAGCTCTCTTAGTAGTGAAGGAACACACAAACAGTGAAAAGAATGAATGAGGTAATTTCCTAGGTGGTTAGTGTGTACATTTTAGGCAGAGGTATTTAGGGTTCCCTTAAAGCTGTCAAACCTGAGCATTTAAAATGAAGTGTACATTTAAAGTACTAGTAACGACTTCTTTCCTCTAACAATATATTAGGATATTTGGTTTAATTCTGCCTTCATCTTCAACAACTAGCATGTTTCTCAGATAATTGCTGAATGTCCTATTTAGCAGGAATTCAATCTCACAGTGATTCTTGCTTTAAGTCATTTCTAGATAACTAAAGCATGAATAACAGCAAACCTAAGCACTATTAAAACCCAAAATGCATAATCTCCATGTAGAAGAAAATCTCCTTAGTCATTTTATTACAAAATCCTCACAGATAGCTTCTGCCTTTTTCATAATCCAATAAGAAAAAGAATCCTATCAGTACAGTAAGCCTTATTCTGCTATAGGTTTAATCAGCTCTCAGACATCAAGAGAAGAGGAAAGCTTCAGGAGCAGAATGAATTTCTTCAAAGCTGCTTACCAGTGGAATGGTCTTAAACAGCAAAGAAAATCTTCAAATTTTCTTATTTATATAGGCAGTAATTCCTAAATCGAAGTGATTTATATATATATAAATATATATATATATATTTTAGGCATGTTTACATAATTACCTAACTATACAGTCATATAGTCACAATTATATATTTTATGTTTAACATAAATATTCTATGTGAATATTATGTAACATATTATATAATATATTATGAAATTCTAAAATTGTATTTATATTTAACAAATTATTTTATAAATATAACTTCACTTTTAAATGTTATGTATTTATATATTATATATTATATATTATTCAAAATTTCTTTCCTGAACAAATATTTATCTTTTCTCTATTCCTATTCTATGGGTTAGTAACAAAAGCATATTCAGAAGCAAAATTGCAATTCTCTGTTTTTTGAATAATGCAGTCACTATTTTGACAGGCCTACTTAAATTCGGAATAAAGCCTCTGAAGCAAAAAAATTATTTTAACACTTTTTCCAAAGAATTTGGAATATGTCACATAGCACTTTAATAGAAAATTCCGAATTTTCTATTTGAACACAAAAACAGGACCCACTGGAAACATTGTGACAAGGTAACACCCTTAATTTCTCTGGACAGACTAGTCTATAATTAGTTACAGAAAGCCCTAAAATTTCTATGATTTTTACAGGACTACCTGTAGACAAGGTGGTATGCTTTGTAAGGATTTTGTAAGGAGACCAGAATATTCTCAGGTCCCGCAGTGAGATTTGCATCAGACCACTGGGGAAACAGATATTCTTTAATTAGGCATAAGGTGAATTGCAACTTTCATACCCCCTTGGAATGTTTCTTCCTTACTCTGCTCCCATGTGCGTTCCACTGTCTATGCCCCGTGCGACTCCTGCCTACAATAACCAGATGTCTAGCTGAAAGGTGATTAGAAGCAATAAAACACAGCTGCATAAGACTCACTGTGTGGATTTTCCTAATATTGACAGTAATCCTATAAGTTAGGTACTTTTAGTCACCCCACTTTATAAATGAGGAAACTGAGGCTCAGAGAGGTGAAGTAAGTTGTTGAAAGACAAACAGCAGTTATGTGGTAGAAGTTGGATTTGAACTCCAGTGTCTCTAATTCTAAACTCCATCCTCTTCACAGTTAAGGGAGATTTCCTGTACAGAGAATTCCTGAGTAGACATTGGCTTCTTCAGGGGATTGCTGGTGTCTTCGTGACAAACTAACTGTCCCGAATGCATACGTAAATCTGGTGAGCCAGTGACTGTGCTGCTTTCAAACAACAGAGTGCTCACTTTTCAGGGTCTGTGCTATCCGTCTTTATATTATGCTTTTTTTCACCTGTGGTAGATATGACTACTTTCTTATATGCAAAGACGTACTGGCCGGGGACCTTGAATGTAACTGAAGAGCATATTGACAGGTGGATTTCTATATCTAAAGGAAGATCATTCCCCATTGATCTTTTAATTTCTCTTAATTTCCAAAATTACAGTGCCTTAAATACATTGTAAGAAGAAAGGAGAATTGCTCTTTAATGTTTATGGAGTTTTAGATTTTCAAGATGAAAAAGTTTTGGGGACTTATTTCAAAACAGTGTAAGTATACTTAACACTACTGAACTATACACCTCAATGGCAAATTTTAGTTATAGATTTTTTTTTTGCCACAACAAGAAAAATAGGAGAAAAGCACTTTATACCTCAAAATATGTGTATTGGAGATCTACCATACACATTATAATATTTTAGTTACATTTTCAAAAAACCTTAAAAGTTGTTTCTTAAATCTATACATTTTAGTACATACTTGCGTTTCTTAACCTCTAAATATATTCTTTCTCTATTTAATTCATGTTTTGCTATAAGCAGATGGCCTCATCTGTACTTGACAGTAGAATATAACATGCAGTATTTAGTAGTGAGGGTTATGGAACCAGATAAGCAGGACTGAAGGCAGAGAATATTTCACTGACCATGTGATTTGAGGCAAGATACTTTCTCTCAGTTTCAATTTCCTTATTTGTAAATGTAAATAACAAAAGTATGTATTTCAGATGTCATGAGAATTGCATATTATTCACTTAAATATCTTTTTACAGCTATTGACACATATGGACCACCAACTTAATAGAATATTGAATATAATTATTAATATTATTTTATATTGTTAAATTCTGATTTAGTATTTTTACTTATTTCTAGCATGAATCCCATATTTGTCCTCCAAGGAAAATTATATAACATAAACAGATATGGGTAAATATAAGCAAATGTTTGTGAAATTAATTTCCTTTTTCTTCTTGGGCAATAGCTTGACTAAATTCATGTGCTTCTCATGCAGTTAAAACTGTCATATGATCAAGTTCTAGTTCACTAGAAATTGAGCAGAACTGGTGTGGTCTCCTTCCAAGGACCAGGCCCATAAAATTTTCTCATTTACTATCTCCCATGCTCTCAAGATTCTTGCAACCTTAAGGTAGCACAGGAAAATCTGGAAGTGATCTGACAATGATGGCAAAACCATTAGATGGAAGAAGTGCATTTGGAGAAGGGTCATTGTTAGGAACAAAACATTGCTTTATGTAAACAAAGAATTGCATCCTTTGCTTTTCAATTCTATTTTATAGATTGCGAAGTTTGTTTGTTTTTAAGAAATTAGTATTTAAAGTAACAGGGCAGAGGAATCATACAAGGCCAGTCAGCCTGATTTCTCAGTCATCACGGCCAGTGACTGTTGCAGGTCTCACATACGCCCATTTGATGAGTACGTGTCTTTATTACAGGTTTCTTGGACTCTTCCACCACTGTTAATTGTTCAAGGTGCAGCATAAACATTGTCTTTTTATTTCATGTGTGCCCAGAGTAAAAGAAGGAAGAACGGATATAGTAGAGAGGACTAAACATCCGTTGGAGAGACTGAGATTGAGCTGAACGCAATGACTGGGTGGAGATTTACAAAGGCTTCCTTGGGAAGTGACGCACATGTTGCCGTGTGTGCAGAAAGAATGTTCAAATAAAACTTAGGTATTGGGAGAGAATATTGTGAAATAAATAGGCTAGCTCACATCAGTCGTTATCTTCTCTTCAGACACAACAGTCAGTCTTGTATCTAGTTAGTTTTCCTCCCAAAAAAACCCAAACAAAATTTGAGCACTGTATAGAATGGTACTTTGGTTCCCACAGAAGTAAGAAATTTCGTGTCCAGTCATATTTCTTTTTTTGTAGTACATATTCTTGCCTACTTGTTAAATGGGGGGAGGGACTGGAGAAGTTTTTCTCCCATACATTGAGGTAGGAAAGGTACACAAGGAATTGATGAGCATTATTAATGTCCACCAGAGTATTTAACACAACATCCAGTTTGAATGTTCTCTAGAAGGAGAGGCAGGGAAGGAAGGGCATGTGTATGAGAGAGGAGCAAACCAGGGGAGGGAGGCTTCTAAACTATCAGTAATATTTCTTTCTTTTTATTAGCCAAGATAGTAGGTACATGTGTTTTCATCTTATTGTTACCATAATGTGTTTTCGTTTGATAATTATGTGAGCACTCTCTTACTCTCCCTCCTGTCTCTTCTCTAAGTATATAAATACTTATATACTTCTGTTTATATGATATACTTTAAAAATGTAATGCCATAGTCCCCCTTTATCCAGTTTTACTTTCTGTGGTTTCATTGACCGTGCTCACTCACAGCTCAAACTTGCTAAGTGGAAATTTTAGAAATGATCATTTCCTGAGTTTTAAATTGTACAACATCTGAAGGCGTGATGAAATCTCACACTGCCCTGCTCCATCCTGCTCAGGACGTGAACTACCCCTTTGGGTAGCACATCCGCACTGTGCACCACCCACCAGTCACTTAGCAGCCAACTCTGTCGTCAGGTTGACTGTTTTGGCATCACAGTGCCTGAGTTCAAGTAACCCTTTTTTGTTTAATAATGCCATATTCACATAAATTTTATTACAGTATAATGTTATAGTTGCTCTATTATTATCTAATGTTGTTAATCCCTTACTGTGCTTAATTTACAAGTTAAACTTCATCATAAGTATGTATGTATAGATGGGGAAAACGTGTTATATATAGAGTTCAGTACTATACAAGGTTTCAGGCATCCACTGAGGGTTTTGGAAAATGTCCCCCCTGGATAAAGGAGGGACTGCAGTATACATATATTGTGTATCTATGAATATGATTTGTCATATATCATAAAATATATTGTGGTGGGTAGATTAATGAACCCCATAATATCCACATCCTAATGCACAAAATGTATGGGTAAATTACTTTGCGTGACAAAAAAATTAGCAAGTGTGATTTAAGGTTAAGGACCTCAAAATGGCAAGATTATCTGGGATTGTTGAGGGGGCTCATTAATCTCATGGGTCGTTAAAAGTGGAGAACCTTTCCCATTTGTGGGCAGAGGAAGTTCTAATACTGGAGAATCAGAGACATGCACTCTGCTTGCTTTAAAGATGCAGGAAGGAGAATCCTGGCAGCTTCTAGAGGTCGGAAAAGGCAAGGAAGAGGAGTTCCCCCTTGAGCTTCCAGAAGGTATCACAGCCCTCTCCACACCTTGATTTTAGCTTAAATTAAAACTTGTGTTAGACTTACAAAACTGCAAGTTAATAATTTTGTGTTGTTTTAAGTCTAAATAAGTTTGCAATAATTTGCTATGGCAGTAATAGGAAACAGATACAAATTTATATACTTATACACATACATACACATGGCTTTTATAAACAAGTCTAGATCTCACTATAATAAGGTGGTTATCCAAGTTTATGTCTATATTCTGCTCCCAATGTTTGCTGGATATAAAAATCATCACAGTATGTAATTCATTAATATGTTTTGAAGAATACTAATCTTTCTAATCTAGTTACTCGAAACAATAAAGATAGCACCAAGAAAAACTGAAAAGGTCTGGTACATGAATGTCTAAAACACAGAAAGATATCATTTCTAGGTCAAAGGAGATGAAGCAATCTACCTTCCCAAGAACAGGGCAGTCAGAATGTCAAAACTGATTATAGTTAAAGCTGACTGAAGAAATGGTTGTTGAAATTTTTCAAGTAAAGGAACACATGGGAAAACAAAAATTAGGAGCTCTTTTTCTGTTAAAAAGAATTTGTAAAAATAAGCACACAATTTTGAAATGCAGGTGGCTACAGGAGAAAAATTTTAATATAAATCATGTTGTATTTCTGAAAGCCACAGAGGAACGATTTGTTTTCTTCAAGCACTGTGTGTGGGAAGAACACTCCCAATTGTTTGTGGGAAGAAAGAAATGGAACTAATTGCAGACAATGTGTGGATGCTGACAGTGCTCGAGTGTATCAATCACCTGCTGTTTTTCTGAATTTTGCCTTTTGTTTTCATGAGTCCTACAGAGTTTTAAAATTATTATTATTGTTTAGATTTCTATTCTAACTCAAAAGTCGTTGAACTTAGATCTAGGACATCTGTGGTTTATGAATTTTCTTTAAAGAACTTGGAGCTTTGAAATTATACTTAAGTATTATCCATATGTAGCTGATTTGTGTTTAGAGAAATGGTATACTACTTTCTCTATGTTTTAATAAAGGTCTGAATGAAGAATCTAAGAATTAAATAGTTGCTTTAAATATCATAATGTGGAGAGATGCCTCGGGAACTAAGCTGTGGAAAAGGGAACTATTGTGTTTTTAAAGGTCTAGAAAGAAAGTAAACATTACTGCTGTTGTACACGGGCGGCCTTCTTTCTGGGTGCTCTCCATACACTGACAGCAGTGCCAGTGTGTGCTGGGGGGCTGGGTCCTTTTTTTCTCTGCATAAAAGGAAAAAGTAATCTCCATTGGTCCACAGAGGATTAAAGCTCAAATGTTGTTTGTTTAAACAATGACATTAAATTAGAACTTTGAACACAAAACGCAAGATAAAAATAAATTGAGCAACTTCAAACACTTTCCTATTCAAGATGGAAAAAGTAAACACCTGGTTTTTTAACTAGGTGCCTTTCTGGGCTCTTACTGTGATTGAGCTCTCTACCATTTTTATTTAGTTGAATTAAGAAACCAAAATTTAAAAAGATTAGAGGCATATTCAGAAATTTATAGTCGAGTACAAACCAGTCTGCACGGTACGCCTGTGAGAGAGAAGCTACACTCAGCCTGAATGCAGCAATGGGACTGGCATCCTCTGGGGCCCATTCTGCTTGCCGGACACGGAGTAACAGTGAGAATACATCCCCAGCTTCATCTGGGACACATGACTAGTTCTGCTAAGGGAAGGCGTAACCCTACAATTTCCTCAGAGAGACGCAGCTCCTCTGTTTCCTGTTCATGCAGCTGGAAACAAAGGGCTGAGTTGGGGAAGACATGTAGGAGCAGATGCGGCCCCCGAGCCATCCCTTACAGAAGAACTACCCTGGAAATACAATGTGTATGTTTGTTTCCAAGAAGCTAGTTATTTGTCTGACTACTCTACGGTGAAGAGTTAAACAGAGAACACAGCCCTAAACAAATAGAACTCTATTACTGAAAGTAATGTTTTTATGTGAAAGTAAGTCATAAGCATGTGAGACTTACAATAGCTCGGACAGCAGCGGGCCATTTCTTAGGTTACAGCAGGCCATCTCAGGTTGGCACTGTGCAGAATGCATTAAAGTGGGGAAAACATACATACACTTACATGCGGAGTATATTGGGGATATGGTGTAAGCAGGGTAAAGAACCCTTTCTGAAACCTGTCAGAGTTTCCGAAAGTGAACTTTTATGGTGTGCTGGAATGAGCTACAGACAGCAAGAAGACTGTTGCCGATGACATACTGAATCAAGTAAATCACCTGAGTTTTCTGCATTCTGTTCCATATCTGCTGATCTCAGTTCTCCAGGAGGCCCTGAAAATCTACCCGCAAGCCGCACAGGTGATCCTCACAATTGCACAGGTCTGACAAGGTGGTGTACATGGTCCAAATGGTAGGAGGACGCCCTGAGCTGCGATCAAGTCCATGAGTCCATGGGGTCCCTCCAGCATTCGTGTCCATTGGTTCTTCTGTTTGTTTTGTTCCCTGCAGTATAGAAATATTTCCACAAATTTGGTTGTTAAATCCTTGTCATTAAACAAAACGAAAAACAAACAAACAAACAAACAACGCCCCCCCCAGCATTCTACTGGTTAAAATTTCATGCTGTCTGAAGAGGTTAAATTCCTAAAGAAATAGGTTGCTGTGACAATGTACATATCTTGGGGCACAAATTGAGAGCTGTGGAAAGAATTCACTATTACGGTTCAAGTACCTAAAAATGGCAAGTGTTTTTGCCTATTAACTTTTCATCATTCCGTCAGTAGATATGGGACCAAGAGAAGACAGCCTTCCTCAAATACTGTACTTCACAGCCCTTGTAAAGGCACAGCCTCACTGATGAGAACACTCAGCTCAGTGGGACATTTAGAGAGAAAAACCAACAAATAAAATAAAATAAATATGTGTGTATATATATATGCACACACATATATACATATATAACATGTGTATATATATACATATATAAAACATGTATATAAATTTGTCATATATTCCAGGGAAATTTATGAAAGATCAGTTTTATAAAATTAATTAAATACAAACATGGTATATTGGGAGGGCCAAAAACTATGGAATTTATTTATAAAAAATTGTGTATTTATTCTTACATGTTTAAACTTCAGTCACCTTCAAAGTACTCTCCATTTGATGTAATACACCTATCAAGACCTTTTTTCCACTGCTATAAAACAGTTTTTGATCTAATTGATCTTGATGCCTTTTAGTGCTTCTGCTGTTTTTTGTTTCACCTCTTCCATGTAGGCAAAACATCTCCCTTTGAGGGGAACATTTCATCCAGGGAAACAAACAAACAAACAAAAAAGGTTACTCTGGGTGAGACTGGGCAAACAGCGAGGTGGAGCACAGGGATCGTGCCATTTTTGGTCAAGAACTGCTGCGCACTCAGCACGGTGTGGGCAGGTGCGCTCGTAAATCACCCATCTTGAAATGGGCAAACATGTTGAAAGAGATTTAGAAATAATTTCACTGAAGTGGAACGCAACCTCTCACAACAGTGCCAGCTAGTGCACTGATACAGATGGGTTCCTAAAACACTCACCTAGTGGGGGAAGCCCATACTACAAAGGGCCCACTCCTTAGAAGATAGTTCCAGGTTTTCTTGGAATCCCTCTCATATGTTTTTCTAGTTTTGTTCTCAGAGTGGTTATAATGGGTGCCACTTTTGAAGGTGAAATATAAAAATCTGGAAATACGATTCTGAAAAGTAACATTAATGCTTCCCTGGTGATAGTTTTAGCGGGTGAGTCACTGCCGACTCTAAAGCAATCTATGGTGCCTCGTGAGGAACGATATGATGTAAGCATGCACATAAATGTCACCCTACAAGTGGGACACTGCCTAATAGAACTTATAATTCTCAGTGTACTTTCCCTTTGGAGCTCTGATGCATTTTTAAAATTTGCTGTTAAGAGTGCATTGTCGTCTTTTATTCTGTTGTTATAGAACCAGAAAATGAAACAGTGGGATAGGTTATGTAGCCCCAGGGATTTCAGGATTAAAAACAAAACTAAACTAAACAAATACTGAAAACCGCAAAAATGTGTTCTGTTGGGCAATGTTTTTATTTTATGTATCGAGCTCTTAAAGCAGTGATGAAAATGCCATACTAGTTATTGAAGTAAAAAGACCTAGAGGAAAGCCTAAAACATCTTTATTGAGAACTAACATATTTGTCTTTTTCTTTGTTTTTAGGAAGGGGGGTCAAAATGTGTTCTAACCTTTTCTTTTATTCTCTTTAGCAATTGGAGATTAAAATTTAATACTGTGATGGAGAAATTGTATCAAGACACTTTCTATCCATTATCTCATTCCTATATAGCCAGTTTAGCCTATGTCAAAGGTACTGAAGTTTGTTCTATTCTAGGTACGTCACATGCAGTCGAGTGTTGCTGGACAGGGACACATTCTGGGAACTGCACCCTTAGGCGTTTTTGTCATTCAAACATTACAGAGTGCACTTATGCAAGCCCAGGTGGTCTGGCCAACTACACTTCCTAGGCCGTATGTATAGCCAGTTGCTCTTAGGCTACAGACCTGTAGAGCTTTTCACTGTACTGAACACTGTAGGCATTATAACACAATAGCAAATATTTATGTATGTGAGCCTGTCTAAACATAGAAAATGTATCATACAGATATGATATAAAAGATAAAGTATATATATAAAAAAAAGATAAAGTATACACTTGCCCACATTGGGGGAGCAGATGGCGGGTTTTGAAAGGAAAATAGACATCAGGACAAGGGAGGAGGATGAGGAGGAAAGGAGAGAGAGGAGGGGAGAGGAAGGGGAAATGGATCGAAAGAGACTCAGATAGATAAAGCCTGAGACAGAGATAATAAAACGGAGAGGTAGAAGAGAGAGAGAGAGTGTGAGAGAGAGAGAGAGAGAGAGAGAGCAAAAGAGATTCCCAGAAAGAGAGAAAAAGAGAATGGAGACACAGGACTGAGAGGAAAGAGAGATGAAGAGAAACAGGGAAAGGGAAGTGTGTGAGTCTGTGGAGGGGACGCTGTGGATTCAGGGGATGGGGCTTGGCTCCTGGGCTTCCCTCCTCCCCAGCCTGATCATCTTGCTCCCTGGGCAGCTCTGGGCTCTGGGCTCCAGCCCAGCCCGGGTCAGTAGCAGGGCAGGTGAACAGCATTCTGAGCCTCCTCATCTATTTAAACCATCCAGGACTAGCAATAAACTTATTGTAGAAAGCTGCAGCCTTTTCTTTTAATATTGCAAACAAACTTTTTGATTATAATCCATTATAATCTTAAGAGACCACCATTGTACAGGTGGTCCACTGTTATGCAGTACCTGACTATACTATAATATTTAAACATTGTACATAATATTTGTAGCAATAATAGGTATACTATATATTATAGTTTAAATAGGGCGAAAGATCAAAACTATAGTTCATGGTGACTTGCAGTTTATAATCACAAGTCCAAAGTTAAGGATTATAATGGCTGCTCTCTTTTGTAAAATATATTTAAAATATAGTCAGAACCATGGAAAAAACATTATCTGGGACCCTTCACTTATTCCTGAAATATGAACTTTGTGCATGTGTCCTAAACTGGGTTTCTCTGCAAACCTTTCCATCTCAGAGGAAAAGTTTGCACATAAGGTCAAAGAACTGAGAGGCGAGTCAGCTTCATGCATTTTGCATCCACCAGCATGGTGCTGCTGCCTTTCACGTGGATGGGGCAGAAAGAAGGCTTCCATCTTCACAACTGTCTGCACTTAATCATGCCCTGGCTTCCTGGAAAGCTATTATTAAAGAGGCAGTATTCACAGGAATAATTGCTTTATATTAAAACAAAATCCTTTGGGAGTGTGTTTCAAATTGTCTATTCTTTTCCTTCCACAGCATTTATTTTATTTCAAGGATATGATTTCAGCTCTCAGAGGCAAATAATTATAATTAGTCACTTATTCACACACTTCTAACAGATTTGGGATTTTAAAATGTTATTGTTTGGTTATTGTCTTGGTGTATTTTGTTTTGTTTCAGGACTCTGAATCTCTGAATCATGTGAACAGCCATCTCTCACTGCTCTAGGAGCCCTCGGGAAAAGTGAATATGAAATAGGAAAACACACCTGATTTGTTAGCCTAAAGCCGCAGTTTCAAAACCCAGGGTAGAACCCACATCATGGTAAAATGACCTTGACCAAGCAGGACTTTGTGTTCCTATTTCTTTGAGTCACATAGTTTCATTCTAAATATTTTTTTTTCCCTCAGAAACTTCCTTTTCCTACCACCCCCAGTGTCTGATCAAGGTCAAATCCCACAAAGTCTAGCTCCGAAATACCTATAATGTGTTCAGTTCTTATTACCCCTGTGGACACTACCCTCCTCCAGGCCATTGTACTCTCTCATTGCAATATGCAACAACCTCCTCATACCCAACTGCATCCTCCATTGTCCTCAGCAGACGCATTCTTATTGACGTCTCCTTTTAGCTTCTTATTTTGTCATCAGCTTTTGTACTCCTTGCGCTCTACTCTAGACCCTGTAAATTCTGCTTCTGTGCTGCTTTGTAATAGGTAATCCTGCTGTAGGCTTATTGTACTTTTCTTATCATAGCAGCACAGCAGTACTCAAATTCTTGGTCCTTATATTTCTATGTAAGGAGTAAGCTCTGTCAACTTTGTGAGTCAGGAATCACGTGATCTTGCTCAAATATGTACCATCAATGCCTAGGGGGAGTGACTGGCAAATACACTTATTTGTGGGGGAAAAAAGATCGGATGGATAGTGAAGAAAGCATGGCAAACTAAAGGGAAAGAAAACTAATGGACAGGAATAGAAATTGCTTGATTGCAGAAGCTTTAACTTTCCTCCCCCTAAAAGTACAATCCCTTGTAACACAGTTCTGTTATACCCTTGGCTTTCTTTGACACGTACCAGGATTCTACTCTAACAGAACACAGGTCTGGCTGCCTGCCGCAACAAAAGCTAAA
Source organism: Tonatia bakeri (assembly GCA_004024845.1). Taxonomy (NCBI): domain Eukaryota; kingdom Metazoa; phylum Chordata; class Mammalia; order Chiroptera; family Phyllostomidae; genus Tonatia; species Tonatia bakeri. Next base: position 68,134 of record PVIA01005212.1, read on the forward strand.
CTCATGAGGCAGGTGCTGGTAGAAAGGAAAGTGCTTTATTTAGATGCCAGCAGTCTGAGAAGATAGGGCACTCTTGTCTCAAAGCCCGCCTTAATGTCTCAGTGCACACACGGGTTTTTTGTTTGTTTGTTTGTTTTTGCGCAGGCAGAGGGAAAGCAGAATGAGGAAATCAAGGGGAGTGGGTTGACAAGTTCTGCACGTGCACGTAAGCACAGTCCATGGGAACACGGACTTCGGAACTGGTCCAGGCATGGTCCGAGGTGTGTCATCCCGGTTTTCATCATCCTGTTTTTACATCGTCCTGGTTTAATGGCAGGTCAGCAAATCCCCCAGAGCTGGGAAGCGTGGCGTCTTTATCCTTTGAAGTTAGTTCATAGGGTTCTTATACAAACATGTTGTTTATCTACAAGCTACATATTAATCAGAGTCAGCATTTATGGAAATGATGTCAAAGGAGTGGTGGGTGGGTTACAATAACCTCCTCTTGATATGGAGAGTCACTGGTAGGAGTAAAGAGGGGCCGTAGGAGACGGTTATCCGAGGCAGTGATGGACAGCCTAGGGAGGGGCTGACTGAGAAGCTGATTGCCTCAAGAGCGTGAGGAATTATGGGTCAGAACATTTAAAATAAAAGGAGGGCACAGACTGGCTCTCTGGCTCTCTTCCTCAAGGATGCCTGGATGATTGTGCTGTAGCCGCCTGCATCTCCCACAGGATGGTGTTTTGACAGGAGAAAAAACTCCAGGTACAGCCTAGGATAGGGTTGGCCTGGCAGCGGGTGGCAGGTTTATTCTTTGGGTGTTCTAGAGAGGACAGGCTCTGAGGCAAAAGCCTGCCATTCCAAAATTGTGTAGCTTTTGCCTTAAAAGTTGTTTTAGTTTGTAAACTAATCCTATAGAAATAGGATAATTGAAACTAACAGGGGGAATGGTAGGGGAACTGAGGAGTTGAAGATTTTAGCCTTAATTGAAAGGCTTAACTGACTAATGCACGAGGAAAGTTGTTATCCCAAAACTGTGTAGCTTTGGGATAAAGACTCCTCTCCTTCATCACCAAACCTTTGCCTGGAGGGTGGTGGTGGGCAGCAGGGCCCCACATGCTGTTTGGTTACATTTGCAATTCCCCACTGTTACACTACCTTAGCTGTATATAGGGAATGGGTGAACGTGGGGAAAGGGGTTCTTGAGCCACTTTAAAAGTTCAGATTTGATGTTAAACTTAACTAGTAGCTTAGTGATTAAAAAGCAGGTCCTTGTGAGACAGTTTAGTAAGCCAGGACCAGTGAAATAGGAAAACCAAGACAACCAGTTGAAATGCCAAGCAGTTTATAGCCATCTAGTAAACAGAAAAATCCTATCTTCCCTAAGGAAAGACACTTAGGAGTTAATGGTTTACACTTCTCCTTCCCAGGTGGAGCGTCAATAGCTTAAATCACCCCACTCAGGGAGATAGATAACAGCATTCCAATTAGTTCCATTGGTGTCAACCACACCAAGGATGGGTGAGGTCGAGGAAATAAATCTCCTTATGGTGTATCAGTATAAAGATGATGAATATTCTATTGAGATTCTCCCTTGACCTCCCCTAGAATTCTCACCTTTTGAATAGCAGGTAAAAACCCTAAGACAAAGGGCCCAGCAGCACTTGTCCCCTCTGAGGCCGGCACCTGCCTTTGCCTTCCCTCTCATCTCCTCACAGGCAGGTTACCTTTGCCTTTCTCTCTCCGAAGCCCCCAAGGCAAAGGCCCTTCCTGTGCTCCTGTAATCTATCCCCTGAGCCCGTGCATCTCAGCTTTTTCTACCTTCGTGACTTTCTAAGTAGACTTTCTCTTTTAATAAGAGTCTTGGCTCTGAATTATTTTTTAGCCAGAACTCAAATACTAAGGTGTTGAATTGAGATCTAACCTCTGGTGTTACACTGCTAACACCTGGGGTCAAACTGTTAGTCATTAACAGGCCATGTGACTTGAGACCTATTACTAAATCTCTATGTGACACAATTTACTCTTTATAATATGGAAATAATATAATCTCTAATAATTTTAAGATTAAATCACATTGTATAATATACATATAAAGTACTTAGAACAATATTAGACAGAGGTACATTTATATAAATTTACCTAAGATAATCTACATGGTGTAAGCAGACTTTGAAAGGTTAAATTGGTTTTTAAGTAAGAATATTAAATAATAAATATTACATATATGAAACCTGACATAGGACAATAAATTAAATTCACATGAATTAGCCATCCAACTTAAGGGCTTGAACACTACCAGTACATTTTGAGAACTGAAAATATAATTCCCTGTCCCTGTGTTCAACAAAACGGAGGGACAGAGTGATGTTTTTTTCAGTATCTGTTAATCTAGAACAGTCTACTCCCCATATTTTCTTTTTCCTTTTTTTAATTTTAGTTTTCCTTATCATAAACGTTCTTGCAAACCTATAACTACTTATCTATGGTACATCTTATATTGTATATTTATCTGATTGTCAATGATTAGCTTCCCATTATTAATATCTGCAAGACTACTTCATTTTTTACCTTGTGTGTATCATATCAGTTTATCTCTTTAGTGATGTTAATATGGATGCTTTGTTAAAATTACATCTGCCATATTTCTCCATTTTAAAGTTAAATTCCTTCTTTATAATTAAAAATGAATATCTAGGATACTTTGAGAATCAATAACCTTTTAATCAACTATTATTCATTAATGATCTTTAATTGAATACTATATTGGTAGTTGTAAATTGGTGGTTTTAAAATTCAATCATTTTTACTACACTTATTAGCTGTCATTTAATGTAAAGAAAAAGTTTATTTGTTCCCCCTCATACTTCTTTTTCCAATTTTCTTTATTTTCACAACTACAGATACATAGATTTCCTTTAACTGAAATTTACAGAAGAAATAGTATTGCCCTACTTTCATTAAAAAAGATTCCTGCATACCCTGACTGGTTTAGCTCAGTGGATTGAGCCTGTGAACCAAAGGGTTGCTGGTTCAATTCCCAGTCAGGGCACGTGCCTGGGTTGCAGGCCAGGTTCCCAGTAGTGGGCATGTGAGAGGCAACCACACATTGATGTTTCTCTTCCTCTCTTTCTCCTTTCATTCCTCTCTCTCTAAAAATAAATAAATAAAATCATTTAAAAAAAGATTCCTGCAGAGAGATACAGAGATGGACTACAATTTGAGCTATGTGTGTACTACAGAAAGAAAGTATAAGAATAAATGATTAGGTAAATCAGGCATAAGGATTCAATGATTATAATTAACCTGAATTTGAAATATAATTCTTAAAATTTAGCAGCCTATAATTGAAAATGAAGAAATAATTATGAATATTTCTACGTTTTTGTTGATGAAACCAATAATGACTAAGATTGCTCTTAGCTGAGATGACATTACTCCAAAAGTGAAAGTAAAATCTTTAGTTAAAACAATTGAAAAAAAAAAACACAATATTTTTTGTAGAAGCTAGATAGTGCCAATAATAAAGCACCGAATGAGTATTTTGCAAATGAGTATGTTATTACATTTAGGTAAAAAAAGCTTGCAAAAAAGCTAGCAAAATTAAATGGGATATTGGAAGTTTGTTTTCCAAACTACTCAGATTGAATAACACTTTGTAGAATAGTTACATAAGACTTAAAACGAAACTGCTAATATAGTTTAATTTTTAACATGCTGCTAACAGCTATAGTAATAGTAACCACCAAATGAGTGTGAGGCCTAATTAAAGAAATTTATATGCACTCTTTTAATCCTTACAACAACCCTAAAGAATCAGGATTATTATTATCCATGCTTTGCATGTGAGACATGGGAGCTAATTGATAAGACTTGAGAGATTATATTGTCGAAGTTCACAGAGTACATATTTAAATTACAAAGCCAGGTAAATTATGGGTGCTCCCTTCTAATCCAAGAAGTGTTAGTCCTTCACTCACTCTCATGATCCCTGTGATAGATGTCTATCTGGCTTTTCAAAGCAAATCTGATCATCTTCATCTGCTCCATTTTGGATGGATCGTACCAGCACTCTACAAGTCACTTTGTTACCAGGGAGACGCAAGTTAGGGGCTCACCCTGGTCTGTTCTTGCCTTGCTGGCAGGAGAAGAATTCAGGTGAAAGGCACCATATACAGTGAAAGTGAGATAGTAAGTTTACTGAGCATGAAGCTGCAAGCGGGCACCCAGTTAGTCTGAGGGCACTGGCTATTGGACTTTGGGGTTTTTATGCTTGTAACCAGCTTCTAGGTTCTTTCTCCTCCACCCCTTTCCACACTTTGCAAATAATATACAATTTCAAAGGCTTATTTCCTAGCTAGTGGAAAGATACATAATTCTAAGGGCTCCCCTTCTCATGTTGTCACAGTTTTTCTTGTGTATTTGTAACACATGGCAATCTTATCCCACCAGGCTCAGGACTGCTGAGTTAATTGGTGAGATGTGTCTCCTTTTTATTTCTAGCCTCCTGTTGTGAATTCTTTGTAGATGGCAGTGGGTGGGGCTGGCTTTATTTCCCCTCCAGCAGCTCATTCCTGACTGCTCCCTAACTACTTAATCACCCATACATTCTTGGTAACATCAGTACCTCAGTTCCTGAAAAAATCAATAGTCAAGTTCTTACGTCTATTAAAAAAAAAAAAGTCAACTTGGGTCTATCCCTATTCCTCTTCATTGCCTCCAAACTATTTAAGTCAGAATTGTTAAAAACTCAAATCATGTCTGTGTATACCAGCACATCAACAGTGTGGTGATTGCAGAGGGGAGGGGGTTATAAAAAGGTTAAATGGTAATGGAAAAAATATTGTTAACTTTTTTTTAATTTTAAAATAAAATATACTAAAATTAAAAAAAAATCTTATGACGGTACTCAATGGCTTGTAAAGTAAATTTCTGAAGTAAGACCAACAAAGTTCTGAGAAGTCTCCGTTAAAAAAATTCCACTCGGGTCTATCTCACCTCTTCCCTCATGCACCACGTTCCAGGTTTTTAGCGCTGCACAAGCGCGGTACGTTCTCCACGCTGCCATAACTCGCTCTGTGCTACACGTCCCCTGGACTGCGTTTCCGCCTTCACATCTCGGTGAACTCCTATGCATCCTCAACACTTAACTCTGATATTGTCTTTCTGAAAACATTCTGTGCATCTCTCTATCTCTATTTATATATCTATATCTAATCTTCTCCAGGATTCCATACACTGTAGCATAGTTGTTTCTTAACATGTCTGTCTCTTTCACTTGACCCTGAGTTTCAAATATGTCAAAACCATATATTTCACTTAAAGAGTGTGTTTGTTTTATCTTCGTATTCATAGTACTCAGCTCAGTATTTGACACAGAGAAACCACTCAGAAAATATTTGTTGGATGATTGATAAGTTGCCTCTTTTCCACAAGAGTCTATTTTCTATTACGTATTTGTAGGGGGAATCTCTCAAAATGAATTATCAAGGAATTATCATTTCATAAAACAATCATAACTTCTGGCAGTTATAACTTCCCTTTATTCTCCCTCCCCCTCTCCTTTTCTGGGGCTTTCACTAAGGAGAAGACCTCTTCTTTCTTCTACAGTATCTTTGCTATTACTCTTCCAGAACTGTACCAATTTTTTTTTACTTTCCTCAAACAACAAAAGCTATATGGATGAGTAGAAAGAATGCTGTTCCAAACACTCAAAATGTATTTTTCCTAACATTCCTAACAACGTATTTATTTGTCCTTAGTGATGAGAGGTAAAATGCCTTTCACCCTCATATATTTTAGTACTGTGCCAATGCCAATGTATTTATACTGCGCCTATTAGAGGGTTCAGATCAACATTTTGAGAAGTTCAACATAATACAGGGGTGGCTAAGACTTTTTGTAGGTTTGAAATCCTTAGAAGAGGACCCTGTTAATCATAGGACTTGGCATTGGGTTCAATGAGCTAGTGGATACTCACTGGGCCTGCGCCTGTGGCAGGCCCTTTGCCAGCCATTCATAGGAGTGTAAAAATGGCACGCTGCCCTGAGGGATGCCACAGTAGAAAGATCTGAATATCTGCCACTGAAATATTCTGTGCTATTCTCTCACGCTCTTCAGCTAATTCTTTTCTTCCTTTGCAGATAAACTTAAAAGAAAAAAGGCAAATGAAATTTGCTTTAATTCATATTACTGGCAGCAAAGCTAAATAGAAGAGAACATAAATTAATGATTAAGACAGAATAAGGAGAATATCAATCATTCACTTTTATTGTTAAAAGTGATCAGTATATAGAAATATTACAGAAATTCTGAGTTTCTGATTAAAACAGTGAAATAGAAAAATATATAATCCTTTGTCTATGCTATCCTGATTTTTGTCCTTGGTTTCTTTTACCTCACTATTTTTGTTGCCACTTCTTGAACCCCTAAATCAGTGGGGTGCTGGTAAACTGACTCTACAGAAAGTTTCTTTTTTAATCCTTGAGTTGTATGATTTGCCAGTCGCCACTGTGTAAATACTCCTACCCCAACCAACTACAAACTGCTGCATGTGTAAGAAATGCTCAATGTCAGTGTTTGCCAGTCAGTAGAAAATGACTCCCAGTCCCCAGCGGGTCCCCTTCACAGACCCGTGACTGCGCACAAACTCCGAAACCCTCTCCTCTTTCTGGTCTTGTCAACGGTACCACCTCAGCTGCTGACTCATTAACGTGGATTCTGATGGTTGTATTAATTCTTCCAGGCAAACACATTGGTTGTCAAGGGTTATCACTCAGTTTAAAAAGTAAAATAAGAATTTTATCCCCAAGTAATAACTATGAGCCTCCTAAGCAGTGTGGAATTGTCCACAGTCATTTGTTGTTAAATTATATCATTGAATATGTTGTTTATTCCATGCGGATTATATAGCTATTTGCTAAAATGGTTAAGTTGAAAGGCTTAGATAAATGGAGTTTAGAAAGAATACCATTTATATTACTTACTATTAAATTTTATCAGTTTAAAAGGCATGCATCAGCCCTGGCTGGTGTGGCTTAGTGGATTGAGTGCTAGCCTGCGAACCAAAGCGTGGCTGGTTCAATTCCCCATCAGGGCACAGGCCTGGGTTGGAGGCCAGATTCCCCCAGTAGGGGTTGCACAAGAGGCAACCACACATTGATGTTTCTCTCCCTCTCTTTCTCTCTCCATTCCCTTCTCTCTAAAAATAAATAAATAAAATATTTTTAAAAAAGGCATGCATCAATTTCAAATTAAGAGATGGTAGGTACTATAAGCATTTCTTGTATTTCATGTGATTGGGAAAACACCACTATTGTTCCTCAGTATTTAATGCTTAAATAAATTCAGGGAAATATTTTAAAAGCAAAATAAATGTGAATTAAACTTAGTTAGATAACAATAAAAACAAAATGTTCTATACAGTAGTACATTTTAAATGGTTAGCAACAATATGTGTTAAATTAAAAAACAGAAATTGTTTCTTAATTAACCCAGCTAGTGTCTGAGAAGGCAATATGGATGTATTCACTGAGAAAAATATTACAATGGCTTTTACAGATTTTGCAAAGTGAAAATGCAAATGTCTGTAAGTAATGGTTAGAAATAGGTAAAAGAAAAATTAAATGGCATAGTAATTGTTGGTTTTTCAAATGAATCACCTTTGTAGAGTATAATGCATTGAGTAGATTTCTGCCCTTGGCAATTAAATTAATTGTGTATTCTAATATATATGCTTTCTAACTGCAATTCACTTTAATCATTTAACATGTGCAAATTGAGTTCTTTGGACTAAAAAAGGCTGTGAGAAAAATCCTCCATGATACTCTTCTTTATTTTGGTACTAGTTTTTCTTCTAAATAAATTTCTGTCAATTTCCCAAGTGGAGTATTAAGTATTTATGTTTATGGTGATACACAACTTACTTAATGTATTCTCCTTTTTTAGTTAGACAAGAGCGTAAGATCAAGTTATAAGGAATTTATACATCTGACAGACTTACTCACTGTATTTCTTACACACTCTGATACTTTATCTCAATTATTTGAAATAATGTAAACTTTTCATTTCAATTGTAGAAATAGAATGCTCAGAAAAGAAAACAGTGAGAAATATTAATCAATATGGAACTGGAGGTGTGGTTAGATTCTGAAAACCACATGTGCCTGGTCAAAGTGTCTCCCAGGGATCCTTGTATTGGTTTTACTATCATATCTTTCTATTACATCCCCTTCAGTTTTCTTCTTTTATATTAATTACTTCATGGCCCTCGGTGCTTGACACTGCCCAGATGGGCAACATCTGCCCCTTTGGGACTCACTGAATTTAGAATTCAGTGTATGTGTGTGCATGCTTGTGTGTGTGTGTATGGTGCTGATCTTAACGTTCTGTGCTCTTTCAAGATTAACTTTAATACTAAATAAAAATCTCTCATTGGTGAATATCTTTTTAAAAATGGTTAATAGACATTGAATTATCTGCTCGTTCTGAGGCACCCAGGTTTTTCTTGTAGGAATAGTCGGAATATGTGCAATCTAAATAAAAGCTAAGCTTTTCACTTTTTTTCTTGCTTTAATTGGGAGTGGGTCAGTTTATTATACATGAGATCTAAATGTTCTTATCATTTGGAAGTAACAGAAATGTATTTTCTTTATCCTGCAGTTACAGGGGGCCCTGTGTTTTGTCTTAAGAAGTTGGAGCAAGACTGCTTGTAAAGAAAAGACTGCCAGGTTTTTCAACAATAGAAACAATTTTCAAGGTAATTGTGATTTGCATTGAATTAACATGGATTAGGATTCTAATGATCCTTCATTTCAAATACTTAGAATACAGTGTTTATAATTCAATAAGAAAATACCTATGAAGAAAATCAAATACTTTAGAAATGACTACACATCAGTCCATTATGCCAGATGCAAAGAGTTTATATCATTTGTAAAACACACATCATTTAGTCCTACACGAACTTGAAGTTGCACTATGCATTTCTTGAAGAGCCTACACATATATTCACTCACACATATATTTTTTACATTTGTTTATTATCTCAAATAATCATTTAAGAAAAACTATGAATAATAAAGTGAATCACAGTACTTGTAAGAGACGGTTGTTATACATAACTTAATAGCTATTTAATTTTTTTTAAATTTTCCTATAAAATTACCCTGTCAGTCAGTTAAACAGACTGGCTTATTTCATCTAGCCTAGTGTTCTCCGGGTGTGTTTGATAAGGTGTGACCCCCAGCTTGCCGGAGCGCGGTGCCGCAGGCGGAAGGTTCAGCGTGCGCCTTTTCCCTGACAGGCAGCTCGTGGGAGAGGCCTCGGTCCGCCATGACTGCTAGACTCTGATTATGAGTCTGTGTCCAGTTAACCAGAAAGTCCTTTCTAACAGACTGATTCTTTCTCACAGTCCCACATGCATAGCAGTAAGTTGTACTTTAGATGTATTTGATAAGGTCTATTGGATTTTACTTTTTAGTATTCAACAGGCCTAACAGAAAATAACTAATTTTGAAAGGTTAAGTTTTGTAAGTTTCTGCATTATTACAACAAAATTAAAAGCAAAACTCCAGAGTGGGTCTCTGTATCTCTTAGACCCCCCAAATGTGGACATACTTTTCTGAAGTTTCCTCCTCCTTTATATTCCTGTTCAGATTAACATGAAAAGTTGACTGTGCACAAAAATGAAAAAAGGGATCACCTCAACTGAGTCTGACTGCATCTGGGGAGAGAAGGAAGGGAACTGTTCTAATAACGAAGGTACCCATTCTCGTTTTACAAAGTCGTATAGTTCAAGGTCAAAAGACTAGTTTTTTAGCAAGGTGTAGCTGATCTTTCTCCCTCTGAATGCATTGTTTCATGCTTTGTAAGTGTAAGCACATCGGACAAAATTTTAATAATTATTTTCTTGAACTTTTGGGTGTCTTTTCTGAGGACCCTCCAGGTGTCCTCTGAGCTATACCTGGTCAAGTCTTACTCACTTTGTTTTAATGTACAAGAAGGAATACAAAGGGGGAAGGGATCAAAATCTTTGAGGACTTTTTACTCTTTCAGGTCTAAGTGTACCGAGGGACATCCATTCTTCAATACAAAAGTATTTAGATTACATCAGTAAGAGAGGGAAATTTCTAAGACACTAGAAAGTAGATAAGTAAAAGGAATAATAAACTATTTCAGCACCATAAAATCCTTTCACTTTCCACCTTCAATCTTGAGACAACTGAAAGTCATTTGCAATTAATTTTCAACCCCAAGTGATGGGTTCTGGGATCTCTCAAGGTGGATAACAATCAGAGGACACATTATAATAGAGAGAGTTTTCTACTTGGGTGGGGGTGAGAAATCCTCTGATGGTGAGAGGAATTTCATACCAGGTTATTCATTTTTAGGTTACTTACTTGGGTGAGTACCTCCTCTCCACTAGGGTGCAGCCTGGAGTATAATGATTCCTGGCCCAATATCTAGCATGAGAGGGTGGAAAATAAAGCAAAAAGTTCAAATAAGAGGGTTTTTCTTGGCAGATGGAACACAATAGAAAGTTGTGTTATTGTTGATTCTTCATCAGTTGACTTCCTCACAACCCAGAAAGACTTTATATTTATATATATATGTGTGTGTATATGTATATCTTTATATATATAATATATAGTATATATCTTCATATATATTATTCTGCAATTATATGATATATACAGGGTAATATATGTTATATATGTGTATATATTATATACATGTAATTACAGGATAAAAGTCATTACATTTGCACACATATCAGTTGATTTTTAAGTTATAATCCTCTGGCTGATAAATGTGTGCGGATCTGACTTTGGAAATCTCGTCAAGTATACTAGTTTATTTACATTTACTGTGAATTGTTTTTTTTTTTTATCTGAATGATAAAACACAAGAAATCAATATCTGCTTTCATTTTAGAAGATTTAAAAATATATTTGATAAATATTTTGGGGTGTTATATAAGAATATATTGACTGATGCGACTCTGTTGGGTATCATCCTGCAAAGCAAAGCATTGCCAGTTTGATTCCTAGGTCGGTTGCCGGTTCAGTCCCCACTAGGGGCATGTCCCTGGTCAGGGCATGTACTAGAGGCGACTGATCCATGTTTCTCTCCTCTCTTCCTCCCTCCCTTCCCCTAAAGAAATGTATATCTTCAACATTTATTGTTAGTAACTCTTCCTAAAACAAAAGAGAAAAAATGTATCTAAGTGAAATTTATGAATTTGAAAACTTTGTTTGAAGCGATATCATTAGCCTCCTCTGCACCAATTTGTTTTAAAATCATACAAGTAAATAGTTTCTGGCTTTTCTTGTTTTCATCCTTTAGAGAAGGTACCAAGCTGAAGTGAAATTAGTAACTGAGGAGAGGACTAAAGTTTGACCTAAGTTACCTACTATATAAAATTGACCCTTCACATACATAAGAGCTAATTATAGATTTGCAAGCCATTAGCTTTAAAGCAGTATTAATTCATAGTCAATAGATAATATAATTTATAAAAGGAAATTAAAATACTGTGATTTGTCTCTTTTCTGTTATGAACTTAAAAGTGTGTCATTTATATGGATTAAAAGGCCCAAAGGAAAGCAAGATGGAGCAGCCGTTGTTTAAACATTAACTCTCTGGTATGGAGAGGATTACTTCTCAAATGTATTTTTATTTTTTCTAAATTTTTTTGTCTAAAGACTTACAATGATAGTTCTCTGCCCACAATACCCCTAGTTTATCCCCATTACCCTCTGACAATGCAAAAGGAGTTCTTTTCTTTTCATAGTGCTACATTCTAAGTAGCTAAGTCATGGACATCAATGATCTCTCTTTCAAACTACACTATTGACACTGTTTCCCCCTGGTTTACTTTTTACTCAGCATGGCTTTCCTCATAAGTCTCACCAGAGTTCTTTTTTTCTGCAACTATTTCTTTTTTTTCATCTTGCTCAATAAATAGGCTGTCTTAGTCTAGGTCTCTAGGCTTTTCTCTCTTAGCTGGTAATAATGCTTTCTGTTACAAAAATAGCATTTTTTAAAAACCTCTTCATTAAACAAGTGTGTCTACCTAGAAGTAAAAAAGAAGTAGGAGGGCTTTTTTCTTCTTTTCTCAACTGCTTCTAAAGAAAGTAGAACATGCAGGAAGTATGGTATTGAATTATAGATGTTTAATTAGGCTTTTAAAATATGAACATGGAGAAGGGGATTGCTATCTACAATTAAGACAATTTTAAAATTTCAGAAATAGTTTTTCCCTTCCTTCTTATAGCAATATGTTTCTCCTAAGAATATGTGCCTGCTTTTGTATATTTCTCCATGCTCTTTTCTAAATATTTCAAAATCCAATGGTCTCTTTGCCAGCTCTGCTTCATATATATATATATCAGTTTATATATATATATATATATATATATATATATATATAAAATACCTATAACACATAGCTTTAAAATTAGAATATTATTTCAGGTAAAATAAACTGATTTAAAGATTTTCATATGTAATGTATATTTTTAGTATAACTTGTTTACCTGTGAGAATTTATTATAAGGTCAGCAAGTAGAGATGATGTTTCAAAATCTGAAATGAGTTAAATATGTCCGATACTCCCATTGAGTGTGTGTTTACATGTGCTACTATATACATAGATAATAAACATTGATGCATTTTAATTCACTTTTAAAAATTCTTGAGCACAGATGCATAATCAATGGAATAAAAATGACACTTTTATACTTTTAAAATAATTTTATATTTTATTTATGTTTCCAGATGAAATAACATTGAATATTATTCTAGGAGAAATTTACACTGATGCATATACATATATATATACATTTTTTTCATTGCTCTATTTAAAACTGGAAATATTGAATAGACATTAAGTATCTTTCTTCTGCCATGAGAGACAGGGTCATAGAAATATTGAAAAGAATATTAGATTGAAATAAATAAATTAACTATTCAAATTAGAGTATAATTTCAGAATAAGGGAGTGAGATCTTTTAGGATATAATTGATTATATTAAAGCTTTAACCTTGACCTCAATAGATAAACACAAAGAAAAATCTCTGGTATCGGGTATGTAAGCTGTACGATACCTCAAATTCAACACTGGGTGGCAATGTTTACTCACTTTTACTTTTATTTTATATTTTCAGCACTTCAAAAGCTATAATAGAACAAGCTGAACTTTCTTGTCCTCAAGGTTATTTGTGGGTCCTAAGACACTGAAAAAAAAATCCTTTCTTTAAAAAGTGTTCTGGTTTCTTTGTTTTGCACACAGAAGGGAGCTCTGCAGCCTGTCTCTGAACTATTGTTCTCAATCCATTAATTGATCCTCGCAGAGACGTACATACAATAGAGAATTAGCAGTGGACCCAGAAAAAAAATGAGAATTTCTAAGGATCTAGAAAAAAAAAAACATACATAGCAACAAGAAAATAGCTCGGAATAAGTATTCTTGTGATTTGAATGTTAAGGGGTGACAACAAATTATTTCTGAATCAGAGTCAATATGGTGAAGTTCTCTTTCTGATTTTGATTGATGTTCACAACTATTTAACACAGCAAGTTGAATTAAAAATTAAAAACACATTGATTAAAACAGTCCAAACCAAGTAGGTCCTGTAACTTTATTCCAAATAAATTTCCTCCACCAATTCTTACACTCAGATTTACAGCTGGCCCTAGGGATATGGTTGAGTAAAGCAAGACTTTTACAATTTCCTATTTCCTTCTGAGGTTTCACCTCCAACCTTAAATCTTAAACTGAAAAGGTCTCTGTTGATGTTACTGAATTCAAGGGGTTTGCCAAGGATTCAAGTCTAGTTACCAAAAATTGGTGTTTCATAAATTAGTAGTATCACTTTAGACGATGTAAGGCTGAATATTGCATCATGGGTTTTTTCTTCTTTTTTTTTGCCCTAGAAATAGACATTTAATCATTCATTTGCTTACAATGTGTTTTCCAAGTTTATTTTTTTACTATTGTAACATTTATTATCTAATTGTAACTACCTGTGCCCTTGGAAGTAGTGAGAAAAAATGGCTTCAAGAAAGGAAAGGAGCATTTAAACCTCTCAGATATACAGTAAAATTTTAATGAGAAAAAGTAGTAGGAAATATTTTCATCCTGGCTAGTTCAAGAGAACTGATAACTGCAAGGAACACATGCTATTGCTAACTGGAAATGAAATAGATGAGAATTTCCTATCATACATTGCAACTGTTCTTCCACAAAATGCAATACAGTATTAGCTCAAGAGGGAGAAAGAGAGAGAGATACTAAATATTAGGCCTGTCATTCATTTGTTTTATTAAATTTTTATCTCTTTGTATATAGCAGGTATAGACAGTGTATTATTTAGTTTTCTCTTGTTTTAAAACTACATAAAAAATGATGTGTTCATTTATAACTTACTAATACTTTACATTGTTTTTTGAGTTCCTATTGATCTATATTCATTTTTCCTTAAGATTTAAGCTTCCAACTTATTTAGCTGTTCATCTCTTGATGAATAACACAATCCACACCCAAAATAAAACTTGCAGTTTGACTGATTTCAGTCATAAGGCACAATTAATATTTGGCAAGATCGTCTGTTATATTTTGTTCAGTGAAAGTGCTGTTCCCTATCTCTTCACTACTTTTCTGAAGGAAGCTTTTGTTGCCAACTGTTTATAAATTTAGGGTGCATTCCACTAGTAAGTATTGATATCTTAAACAAGGGCAACTTCATATACTACAGGATCCTTCAACTTGTGGCTGCTTGACTATCCACCTATATGCGTATTTGTCCTTGAATGGGCTGAATGGGAGGGTCAGTGAAATGGGCACAGGGATTCACGTCCTCAGCCATGAATGTGTGTTTTCAGCATTCCCCTTTGCCCTTTTCAGCCTTTGTGGTAAAATACAGAGAAGGAAACAATCACTGATAGGCTGTGATAATGATACATGAATACGTAATCCTTTCATCTGAAACTTATCCACAGTATTCTTGGCCTTGTGCCCTAGCAACATCTTTCTTCTGATCATAAAACAAGTGGAGAAATGTGATTCTTGACCTATCTCCATTAGGCTAGCTCAGCCATTGGGAGATACACACACACACACACACACACACACACACACACAATAATCAGATGTGTGTGTGTATGTGTGTATCAGTCTGATTATTATATATATATAATCACTCTGATTATTAGTTCTAAAATTAGAGAATCTACTTAAAATTAATTATAATCTTATCACTTAGCCAGTACTACGTCATCAGGTAATTAATTTTGGTGTCCTTGGAGCCTAAAATGTCAGAGTCTCAAAGTATTCCTTGTCCTTTAAACAGTAGAATTTAAGATTTTAAATCAGTTTTACTGAGGTATAACTTAGAGTGTTTCCTCAAGGTTAAGGGCACAGTTTGATGAGCTTTGATGAATGTGTGCGGTGATGAAGCACCAGAGAAATCATGATAAAGAATATTTTATTCACCCGTTCTTGCGTTAATGTCCCACTTTTCTTTCAGGGTCCAATACAAGTGTATAGCCTCTCAGTTAGCCACAGAAAATGCCGTACAGACTGGGTGACTTAAAAGACAGGGATTTATTTTTTACAGCTCCGGAGGCTAGAAGACCAAAATCAAAGTGTTGGCAAGTTTGGTTTCGTCCTAGAGCCTCTTCTCTTGGCTTGTAGATAGCTGCCTTCTTAACATGTGCTCAAATGTTCTTTTTTATGCATAGAAGAGAAAGAGATCTCTTCCTCTTGTTACAAGACCACCAATTTTATTGGTTTAGAGCCCCACCCTTATAACCCTACTTAACCTTGTTACCTCCTCAAGGCCCTAGGCACAAATATAGTCACATTGTGGATTAGGATTTCAGTATATGAATTTGGTGGAGGATACAATTCAGTGAATTCAGTGTATAAAACCAGTTTATCATACTGTATTCACTTGTCCTGTTTCCAGTCTCCTCTGGGCTGTGATGTTATTCACATTTATCCATCTATCATCTGTCTATCTATCATCTATCTATAAAATATATTTCATTGATTATGGTGTTACAGTTGTCCCAGTTTTTATCCCTTTGCCCTCCTTTGCCCAATACCCCTCTTCCCTCCAGCATCCCCCTCCTTACTTCATGCTCATGGGTTGCACATGTGTTTTTTGGCTTCTCCTTTTCCTATATTTTTCTTAACACCCCCCCCCCATTTTGTTCCTACCAATGATGCTTCTTGATCCCTGCACCATTCCCCTCTTTCTCCCTCTTCCCCTTCCAGCTGATAACATTCCAAATGATCCCTATACCTACATACCTATGGTTCCGTTCCTGTTCTGGTGGTTTGCTTAGTTTGTTTTTGTATTTTTTAGATTCGGTTGTTGATAGGTGTGAGTGTGTTGTCATTTTAATATTCATAGCTTTAATCTTTTTTTTTTCCTTAAGTAAGTTCTTTTAACATTTCATGTACTAATGGCTTGGTGATGATGAACTCCTTTAGCTTTACCTTTTTGGGGAAGCACTTTATCTGCCCTTCCATTCTATTTTTTTTTAAACATCTTATTTATAGAGAGAGGGGTGAGAGGAAGAGAAACATCAATGTGTGATTGCTTCTCACATGCCACTTACTGGGGACCTGGCCTGCAATCCAGGCATGTACCCTGACTGGAAATGGAACCAGCGACCCTTTGATTTGCAGGCCAGCACTCAATCCACTGAGCAACATCAGTCAGGGCATGCCTTTCCATTCTAAATGATAGCTTTGCTGGATAGAGTAATCTTGGTTGTAGGTCCCTGCTTTTCGTTACTTTGAATACTCTTGCCAGCTCCTTCTTGCCTACAAAGTTTCTTTCAAGAAATCAGCTGACAGTCTTTCAAATTTATTTTTGATTATGGTAAAAATTAAGGGTTGACATCTATTTTATATTCTTTTTTTGCAAATGATCATGATTTGATTTCACTTGTTAAAAAAACTGTTCTTTACCTATTGAATTATTTTGCTTTCAGGTGAGCATATAAATGTGGGTTTATTCTTGATTTTATATCCTGTTCCATTTTCTAAATATCTGCCCTGGTGCCAAAACATTACCTTGATTCTAGTAGCTTTATAGGGAGGATTGATATCAAGTACTTTGGGCATCCAACTTTGCTCCTTCTTAAAAATAATCTTTTAATTATTTTAGTTTCTGTGAATTTCTATTAAAGTTGTCTAGTTAATATCTATACAATAAAATCACTTCAGTTTTGAATGTAATTGCATTGAATTATCTGTTAGGACAGAATTGACATCTTAACCATACTTTTTCTAATCCTTCCTTGAAAATGGCACCTCTCTCCAATAAAATGCCATCTTTATTATTTTTATAAGGTTTTGTAGTTTTTATTATTCTGCTTTGCACAAACTTAAAATAATTTCCTATGTATTTTTAATGTGTCTATGTGATTGTTTCAGTTCAATGTAGTTGTTCATAATAGCATATACAAGTTGAATATTAACCTTGTGTTTTGTAACCTTACTTAGTAATTCTTGTAGCTGTTTTATAGATTTCTTATGATTTTCTACATAAAAAATCATGTTGTTTGTGAACAAAAACAACATTATCCCCCCCCTTTTTTAAACTGTATGCTTTTCTTTCTTTTCTTGCCTTACTGCCCTAGATAAGACCTCCAGTACACTGTTGAATAGGAGTAGTGAGAGTGAGAATTCTGGCCTTGATATTCTTGCCATAGTGTTATCTGGAGGCGTTTCAGAAATGACCTTTATCAGATTGAGTGAATCCCTTTAAATTCCTAGTTTGCTGAGAGTACTTACAGCAAATGTGTTAACTTTGCAAAGATTTTTTTCTCAGTGAATTAAGACACTAACATGTATTTTGTTTTGTAGTCTATTATTATAGTGAGTTACGTTCACAGAGTTTTAAATGTTACTTAAGTTTTGCTTTCCTGGGATAAAAACCCACTTGATCATAATGTACTGTCCTTTAAATACATGTTTATGAATTTCATTGCTAAGATGTTAAAAGGTTTTTTGCATTTATATTCAGGTATTTTCTTTTCTTATAATGCCTTTGATTTTGATTTCAGGTACTCAGGGCCTATTAAATAATTTTTAAAATATTTCCCCTTCTATATTTTCAAAGAGTTTTTGTGGAATTCTTATGATTTCTCTTCCTGTAAATTTGGTGAAATTTACCATTGGAGCTGTCTTGTTCTGACATCTTTTTTTCACTGACAATGTTTTTAATGACAAATTCAAATAATGGGGAATGTTTTGGGTGAAGTACCTTTTCTTGAGTGAATATTGGTAGTATTTATTTTTTTAAATTATACATTTAATATATTAAATGTATAAGCTTAAAGTTATTTATAATGCCTCATTTTGTCTATTTAAATTTTGTATGATTTGCCTTTTGCCCCCTCTTACATTCCTGACACTGTGGGTCTTCTTATCTTTCTGTTTTTTAATGATTGGTCTGGCTAGAGGTTTATTACTTCTTAAAAATTCAATTCAAATAAGTAGTATTGAAAAGCTGGAAACAGCTTAGATGATTGATTTGAGTCATTTCTTCTTTTTCTTCCTAAGCACTACTTTAGCTGCTCCCCATAAATTTTAGGGTGTGATTAATTTCCGCTCTTTGAGATTAAGGGGGAAATATACATATAGAAATATATTTTTTTCTTGTGATTGCTTCCCTGAACCTGGGAAATTTAAAAGTGCATTGTTTAATTCCTGAATATTTGGACATTTTCTATATGTGTTTCTGTTCTTGATTTGTAGTTTAATTTATTTTTGGTCATGGAACAAAATTTATAGGCCTCCAATAACCTTTATTATGTGCTTTATCACACAGAATATACCTACCTGTACACATTTGTAAAATGTTATATTTTGCTTTTTTTAGGTAGAGCATTTGGTAAGTATCTTCAAAGACCAGTTTTTTATTAGTGTTTTCCAGATTTTTAGAGCCTTACTTATTTTTTCTCTACTTGTTCATCAATTATTAAGAGAGGAGTGCTGAAGTAACTGTAGAACTGTATATTTCTCTTTTCATTATTTTCAGTTGTTCAGTTGCTCTAAAGCTCTGTTGTTAATGCAAATATACCTTTATGATTGTTTTGTCTTTCTGATATTTTGATTCCTTTATTATTATAAATATACCTTCTTATCACTGGCAATATTTTTTTCTGTTCTGAAGTCTATTTTCTTGGACAGAATAGCTATTGTATCTTTTTTATGTCCACATTAATGGTATTTTTTATTAATTGACTATTATCTTACCTTTGTTTTTGAAATGATTTTCATGTAGCTACATATAGCTGTCTGCAGTGTTTAATTCAATTTGATGACTGATGCAGTTACTGAAATCTTTAGATTTTTTTAATCTGATCTCAACTTTATTAAAAATATTACATATGCATAGAAAAATCTTGAAATTCAGTGCACCATAAATTAACAGTGAGCTGTCTTTGCACTGTGGGTCTGTTGTCAGTTTTCTTCTTTTAAGCCTCTTCAGTGTCTATGTAATACTTTCATAATGAGAAAAAAAATTAAACCAGTAACTTGTTAAAAAAATAAGTTGGTATTGACACTTTCTACAGTGTGGCTTTGGGCAGAACACATAATCAATATGAGCCCAATTTTCTCTTCCGGAAACCGAGTGTGGACCTGGTCCCCGTTCTCCAGCAGGACTGCACTGCCTGCTGTCTTGTGAAACAGTACAGACCACGTGCCTCCCACTCGTCGTCTGCTGTTTGACAAGTGGAACCTTGTGAACGAGGATGAGCCATAGTTTTTTCCAGGTCTGTCTTTCCCTCCCTCTGTCACACAGGTGGCAAACACAAGGCCTGTGGGTCAAATCTGGCCTTCCACCTTGTTTTATCTGCCGGGCACCTTGTTTCTACCTGGCGGCTGCACCAAGCTCCTTGCTCCTAGTTAAGGAGTGGTTACATTTATCCAGTCCTAAAATTACATTTGGTCCTTTGAAGGCAACCTTGAGGCTGATGTGGCTGGCCACTGGTAAAAATGAGTTTGATACCCCTGCTATACCACATTGCCTTGACTTTCACCACACACAGAGAGCTTGACAATTTGTCAGTCAACCCCACTTAAGCACTTGATTCCATTTATTTAAAAAAAAATATTTTATTGATTTTGCTCTTACAGTTGTCCTGATTTGTCCCCCTTTGCCCTGCTCTACCCAGGACCCCTGCTCCCTCAGGCAATCTCCCACCCATTGTTCATGTCCATGGGTCATATGTATAAGTTCTTTGGCTACTCCATTTCCTATACTGTCCTTTACATCCCCTTGACTATTCTGTAACTATGTATTTGTGCTTCTTAATCCTCTCACCCTTACACCCATTCATTCCCCCACATACCCTCCCATCTGACAACTATCAAAATTCTCTGTGTCCATGTTCTCATTTGCTTAGCTTGTTTTTTAGATTCAATTGTTGATAGATATGCATTTTTTGCCGTTTTATTGTTCATAGTTTTGATCATCTTCTTTTTCTTAAATAAATCCCATTAACATCTCATATAATAATGGTTCAAAGACGATGAACTCCTTTAGTTTTTTCTTGTCTGGAAGAAGCTCTTTATCTGCCCTTCAATTCTAAATGATAGCTTTGTGGGGTAGAGGAATCTTGGCTGTAGGTTTCTGCTTTTCATGACTGTGAATATTTCTTTCCAATCCCTTCTAGCCTGGAAAATTTCTTTTGAAAAACCAGCTAACAGTCTTATGGGTACTGCCCTGTAGGTAACTAACTTTGTTTTCTCTTGCTGATTTTAAGATTCTGCCTTTATCTTTAACCTTTGGCACTTGAATTATGATGTGTCTTAGAGTGGGCCTCTTTGCGTCCCTCTTTTTTGCATCTCTCTATGCTTCCTGTACTTGATGTCTATTTTCTTCACCAAATCAGGGAAGTTTTCTTTCTTTATTGTTTCAAGTAGATTTCCAAGTTCTTGCTCTTTCTCTTCTCCTGGTGCCCCATTGATGCAAATGTTGGACCTCTTGAAATTGTCCCAGATACTGTGTATACTATCCTGATTTTGGGGGGGTTCTTTTTTCTTTTTGTTCTAATTGGTTGTTTTTTGGTTTCTTATGTTCCAAGTCATTGATTTGATTCTAGGTGTCATTCACTCTACTATTGTTTCTCTGTAAATTATTCTTTATTTTAATTAGTGCATCCTTCACTTCTAACTGGATTCTTTTGTGCTGCTGAGGTAATCACTAAGTTCCTTTACCATCCTTATAACCAGTGTTTTGAACTCTTGCTTATCTCCGTTTTGTTTAGCTCTTTTTCTGTTCTTTTATTTGGGCAATATTTTTTTTTGTTTCCTTGTTTTAGCAGCCTCCCTGCATTTATTTCTGTGCATTAGGTAGAGATGCTTTGACTCCATGTCTTGGTAGTGTGACCTAATGCTGTAGGTGTCCTGTAGGGTGACACAGCCTCCCCTACCCCCCATGCTGAGTACTCGAGGTACACACCCTTTGTGTGGGCTGAATACACCCTCCTCTTGTAGTTGAGCCTTGGTTGCAGTTGACAGATCAATGGGAGAGATTTACCCAGGCCAGTCAACTGCAAGGATTGGCTGTGACCACTGTGACCACTTACCACCAACCTCTGCCCTCTGTGGAGGGTCAGCTATGGAGGGACAGTGTGGTGGTGCTCTAGTGTGGTCTGTAGCTGTCCACTGGGTATGCTGGCTCCAGGGTGTCCTAGGCAGTGCAGGCCAAGGACAGCCCCTATATGTGTTTTTCCAGAGCCACCCTTCCTGAGTTATAAAACAATCTGAGATGACTGCTACTTTCACTGGCTTAGAGATCCCAGGTGAAACTGATAAGGGACTTAAGAGTTGGGAAATTTCAGTTTAAGGTAAATAATTGTAAACCTAGCAAGGAATGTATATGTTAAAGCTTTTGTTTCAGAAACTACAGTTAAGGCCCATCCTGGCTCCTGAGAAAACAGCTCACCTCCTGGGGCACTGCTAAAGATTGCTGCCTGAGGACAAGTGGAGGCATCAAGGCCATTGTGTTTCAGGGAGGGGCAAATGACCACCTGCCTCTGGGAACAGCTAATCGCCCAGGACAGGAATGTTGCAGTTTTTTCTATCTGATCCTCCTGAATTTCAAAACCCCTCACTGCACCTTGTTTATTCCCTGCTATAAAAACGCTGGCCTGGAAAGAAATGGGGAGATGGTCCATTAAGGTATGAACCTGCCATCTTCTCAGATCACCGGCCATATGAATAAAGCGCCCATAAAGATTCAATTGCTGTCATTGCTTATTGGATTTGGTAGTGACAGGCAGCCTGAACTCCAGTGTCTTTTCTGGTTTCAAAACCAGGTTGTGAATCCAGGATGACTATTGCTAGTGCTGGGACCTGGGGTTCACTGAGGCCAGCTGTTGCTTGTTTGAAAGGATTTAGGAAGTTTTGCAGCATGAGCCAAGACTAGCCATTCATATGGAAAAGCAGTTTGTGTGGTGCTGTAAGTTGGGTGGGGTGGAGTCTCTGGGGATCTCCGAGGCAGGTCAAACAGTGTTAGTCAGGTTGATGGAGTCTCAAATATGACACCAGCTTGCAGGCTCAGTGGCTCGGTTGGAGGAGGGCTCAGAAAGAGGACAATAGCCTCTGCTTGCCTTGATGCCAAGCACCCCAGTTTCTCCCAGTATGCCAATGGTACCTTCCACACCGCTGCCCCAGTGCTGGAACTCAGAGGGAGTGAATCTGAGTAGGTAAAACCATGAATGGGTTCTTTAAGAGGAACTGCTTGGGGCTTCAGAAATTTCTTCCACAAACTCAATCCCTGCTGATTTTGCAGCCAGAAATTGTGGGGATTAATCTTCCTGGCACTGGAACCCTGGACTGTAGGCCCTGGTATGGGCTGGGCTTGCTCACTCCTGAGATACCCCTCCCTTAATTTTATTCTCCACATGTGGGTGTGGGACCAGCCCATTCTGCACTTGCACCCTTCCTACCAGACAGGGTGAATGTGGTTTCTTTCATTCTGTAGTTTTTGGATGTCTAGTCAACTCAATTTCTGAGAGTTCTGCGGGAAGGTTGTTCTATATTTTAGTTGTAATTTTGATGTGGTTGTATGAAGGGGCGAGCTATGTCTGCATATGCTGCCATATTGACTAGGAGTCTAGTTATTTACATGTGATTCAATTACCAATATCTTAAATGTCAATTTAGATCCACCATGTTAGTGTTTTTCTTTTTTTGCTTCAGATGTTCTTTATTCTTTCTTGTTTTTCTGTGTTCTGTTACTATTACTTATTGTTATTGGAATATTTTTTAGTATTTGACTTCCATCTTTGTATTTTAGATATACAGCTCTATTTTATATTTTAGTTGCTGCTTTATGATTTGTCATATACATTTTAGCATGTCACAATTTACCTTTAAATAATACTCTACAACTTCATATATATTTTTGGAATCTTACAGCTGTAAACTTAAATTTCTCTTCCTATTTTGTTATTTATAACGTTACTTTTATTTTTATTAAAAATCTCATAATATATTAACATTATTTTCCTTTAAACAATTTATTACCTTTGAAAAATTAATATATGAGAAAAACATGTATTGTAAATTACCATATATACCCTTCTAGAATTTTTTTGGAAAGATTTTATTTATTTATTTTCAGAGAGAGAAGGGAGTAAAACAGAGAGGGAGAGAAACATCAATGTAAGAGAGAAACATCAGTTAGTTGACTCTCATTCACCCCCAAATGGGGACCTGACCTGCAACCCAGGCAGGTGCCCTGACAGGGAATCAAATTGGCAATCTTTCAGTTCACAGGCCAATGCTCAATCCACTGGGCCATGCCAGCCAGGGCAGTTTTCTAGATCTTCTTTATTCGTTTTCCAGATTAACATTTCCATCTTGTATCATTTCTCTTCTGCCATAAAAAATGTGTTTAACATTTTTTTTTGTTTGTTTGTAGTACAGGTCTCCTGGCAATAAACTCTCTGTTTATGTTTTTTAATGATATTTATTGACTATAAATTTTTAATTAACTTTCTTTTTCAGTTTATTTAATGTTATTTATGTTATTATTTATGCTATTCCAGTTTTTTATTAATATTTTCTGATGATAGATGTTTCTATTTCTTTATTCATTGGCATGCAACCTGTTTATCCCTCTCTCTCTCCCCTCAATTTTTTAAAGATTTTATCGTTGTCACTTATTTCAGCAATTTGATTATGGTGTGCCTTGTGGCTTATTTCTATTTAATTATTTATTGTTCTTTGAGGATCTCTGTAAAATTACAGTTTTTCTTAAGTTTAGGTGATACTTGCCCATTATTTATTAAATTTGTTTCTTCTTTTTCATACTCATTTCTTTCTTTGACTAGTATCATATATTTTAGATAACTTGATATTTTTTTCCATGGGTCACTCATGCTTTCTTCATTTTACTTTAACCTTTTTCTCTTTTTTCCCCCTCAGTGCTGCATTTGTTTGCTGTTATCTTTGTTAAAGTTTTCTCCACCAGTGTCTAATCTGCTATTAGTGTCATACAAAGTATATTTTATAACAGATGCTAGGGGTTTTTTTAATTTTTACTTATTCTTTTGAAAGACTTTATTTATTTATTTTTAGAAAGGGGAAGGGAGGGAGGAAAAGGGGGAATGAAACATCAATGTGTGGTTTCCTCTCGAGCACCCCCTTTTGGGGACATGGCCTGTAACCCAGACATATGCCCTGACTGGGAATTGAACCTCAATGCTTTGGTTCACAGGCTGGTGCTCAATCCACTGAGTCACACCAGCTAGGGCAGACACTAGTTTTTTAACTATGAATTTTACATATGTATGTTTTTTCTATAGCTTCTATTTTTTACTCGTACCATTTGTTTTCTTTATGTTATTGGACATATAAAGCACTTTTATGCTTAATATTTTAATATACTTGTGGTCAAAATATAAAAAGAATAAGATTTTGACTTCTAGCCAAGAAGAAGGTAAAGGTAAACAGGCTTTTCCTCCCTGTACAACCACAGAAAAAATTATAACTAGACCTCGGACCAAAAACACCTAGAACCATCAGAAAATGAAGCTTTATGAGAGTCTGACAACTACGTCTTTAAAGAAGCTGCTTTCATCCAGATGGGTAGGAGGGGTAGAGATGCAGAGATGGGCTGAAAAGTGCAGAGATGTGGTGTGGCACAGAGAGGTGGCAGTAATGCAACAGGTGGTCCCACAGTCATGTGTGGTGGATAAAAATCAGGAGGGGTACCTTGGAAGCGAGAGATCCCAGCCTCAGGCTAGACAACTCAGCCCAGGTTTCTGGTACCAGGAAGATAAATCCCCTTAACTTGTGGCTATAAAAACCAGTGTCAGTTGGGGCAGTGGAAGAAATTGCCAGATTTTCAGGAGAGTTCACTTGAAGGGCCCACAAGGACTTAGAACATATGCAGACTCACCACCTCTGGGATTCAGCCCCAGGGCAACAGCTGGAAGGGCACCAGTCACATATAGAGAGTAAGTGAAGTAACTGAAAATAAGGTTAGTGTAGGGAAAATCTCCAGAAGCCAGGTAGTGGCACTCTTCCCTCTCTGAGCTCTTCCCCTCAAACAGAGTCACAAAATGGTGAAGTGGGTTACCCTACCCTGACAATTACCTAAGGCTCCACCCCAAACAATATACAGGTGCCTTTTCTACAATAGGCCACGCTGCTAAAATGGGCAGTCAAAGCAACTGTACCTAATACACAGAAATATACACAGAGAGACTACCAAATTGAGGAGACAAAGAAATACAGCACAAATAAAAGAACAGAATAAAACCCCAGGAAAAGATCTAAGTGAAATACAGAAAACCAACCTATCAGATGCATTGTTCAAAACATTGATGATCAAGATGCTCAAAAAACTATTAGTGAAGTAAAGAAAAACCTACAGGGAACCAACAGTGGAGGGAATGAAGCTGGGATTCAAATAATGATTTGGAACATAAGGAAGAAATAAGTGTTCAACCAGAACAGCAAGAAGAAGAGGAATTTTAAAATTCCTTTTAAAAAAGAAGAGGATAATATAAGGAGCCTTGAGGACATCTCCAAATGTAGCAACAACCAGATCATAGGAATGCCAGAAAGAGAAGAGGAAGAGCAAGAAATCGAAAACTTGTTTGAAAACATAATGATAGAAAACTTCCCTAATTTGGTGATGGAAACAGACATATAGGCCCAGGGAATACAGAGAGTCCCAAACAGTTTGGACCCTGAAAGGACCACACCAAGACACATCATAATTAAAATGCCCAAGGTTAAAGTTAGAGAATCTTAAAAGCAGCAAGAGAAAAGCAGAGAGTTACCTACAAGGGAGTTCCCATAAGACCATCAGCTGATTTCTCAAAAGAAACTTTGCAGGCTAGAAGGGACTGGCAAGAAGTATTCAAAGTGATGAAAAGCAAAGACCTGCAACCTAGATTACTCTATCCAGAAAAGCTTTCATTTAGAATGGAAGGGCTGATAAAGTGCTTCCCAGACAAGGTAAAGCTAAAGGAGTTCATCATCACCAAGCCATTATTACATGAAGTGTTAAGGGGACTTATTTAAGAAAAAGAAGATCCAAACCATGAGCATTAAAATGACAACAAATTAACAAATATCCAGAACTGAATAACTGAATATATATAAAAAAAAAAGAGCAAATAACCAGAATAGGAACAGAATCATAGATATGGAGATCATTTGGAGCTTATCAGCTGGGAAGAGGAATGGGGAGAAAAGAAGAAAAGGTATAAGGATTAAGAAGCATAACTGGTAGGTACAAAATAGACAGGAGGATGTTAAGAATAGTATGGGAAATGGAGGAGCAAAAGAACTTCTATGCATGACCCGTGGACACGAACTAAGGGGGGAATTGCTGGGCAGGGGCAGGGTAAAGGTACTGGCTGGAGGTGGCAAAGGGGGAAAATTGGGATAACTGTAATAGCATAATCAATAAAATATATTTTATAAAATTTTTTAGAAATGAGATTTTTCCCTACTAGTAAACTAACAAGTTGGCCTGCCACATTTTATGGGTGATTTCAGAAAATGTGATATTTATGTGGCATAAGCAATGGACAGTTTAGTACTCACAAACTGTCAGCAGCCAGAGTATCAGCATTTTCACCTGGTTCTTCAAACCCCAGTACCCACAGGGGAATGCAAAGAGGATTGGATGTTCCCAGCACACAAAATGTATTATGCAGTATTACAGGAGAGGAAACCTGATTTAAAGAACCTGAATCCTTTTTTTTTTAGTAACAGCAGGCTTCCCTTCCCTTTACTCTAGGAGGAGACATTGTCTTCATTATTCTGAGCATTGAAGATGCCTGTGCTTTGCTTTGGAGAAAGACATCATCTCTTTTAAGGTTATAGGAAAACCTATCTTTTGGCATAGAAAGGGTTATCATGGGTTAGAGAAAATGACTCTATCACCAAAGCTGTTCTCTTTACAAATATTTTGAAAATATTGTCAAAAAACAATCATTGCACCTTACTCACAGGACATGCAGAAATAAACTGGAACAATAGAAAAGATAATTGTTTCCCAATATTGTCTTTAAGTCCATTTTCCTTTAATTGCTGGAACTATATATTGTTTTTTCTACTGTCTACATATCATATTCTCTTATTTCTTGAATGTCAGGTAATTTTTGTTTGGATATCAGATAGTGGATGCTTGATTTTTCTGGATTATTTTTTACGTGTTGGACTGTTTAGGCACAAGTTAAGTTTCTTGAAATGAACCTGTCCCACTAGAGGCTCACTTATAAGCTTTGTTAGGCCAACTCCAGAGCAGGCTTTACTCTAGTTCTAATTGAGCCCAACTACTGAGGTAATACTTTCCTAAAGATTCTTCCCAACGACCTATGCATTAAGAGACCTTTGTATTCCAGCTTATTGCAATGTGAGCTATTTCCTGACTTATTTGAACTAGACATGGTTTAGACCACTGCTTTCTAATGGCTATTTCTTGGCCTCTGATAAATTTCCTCTCATGCGCACAGATGGGAGCACAACCAAAGGCTCAAGGGGACTCTCAGAGGACATCTGGAGCTATTTTTTCCTTTGGTCAGCTGCCTTTTTCCCCAGTACCCTTCCTGACAAATTCTGTCTTCATCTCCCTGAACTCTGATTTCTGTCTTCTTAATGCAGGTTCTGCTTGGTCTTTTTCTCTCAGTGCAGTGACCTGGAAAGCTACCTGCAGGCAGTAAACTGAAGCAATTTTAGAGCTCACCTCATTTATTTCCTTCCTCTCCACATCATACCTCTTTGTCTTTTTTCAATGTGTGAAAACTTTTGTTTCATGTGTGTTCTTTGGCTTTCTAGTTGTTTGTGGAAGGAAGGTCCCCCTGCTCCCTGTTACTAGATCATGGCCTAAAGCAAAATCATCAGAAGGCTTTTACTTGTGTCTTTTTGCAAATACCCATATTTTGGAAGAGGGTGATTTACATGCATTCCAACATCTTTTTGCAAGCCTTTAAATGAAAAATTTGGTATAGTTTACTCTGACTTAATTAAATTTGAATAGTATAAAACATGGAATTATTTCCAGACAGAAGTGATATTTATTTCTTTCCAAGCTTCATTAAGGTATCATTAACAGATAAAATGGTAAGATATTTCAAGTATACAAGCAATACTTTCATATACATACATGTTGTGAAAGTATCCCCCTGTGCACAGAGTTAAATAACACGTCCATCACCTCACACAGAACACTTGAGTTCTACTCTCTTAGCAAATTTCAATTATACACCATGGTGTTATCAACTATAGTCACCATGTTATACGTTAGATTCTCAGAACTTACTCATAACTGAAATTTTTTACATTTTATCCAACCTCTCCCAATCTCCAGCCCCACTCCAGCCCCTCATAACCACTTTTCTATCCTTTGTTGCTATGAGTTCAACTTTTCTTTTAAGATTCCACATATAGATTATACCTTACAGTATTTGTCTCTGTCTGTCTGTCTTAATTCACTTAACCATTAAGTCAAGTGAGAAGGTGTTGGGGCAAGGAAAGCTACTTTATTCAAAAAGCCAACAAGATGAGAATATGTCAGACTAGCATCTTAAAGAACCATTTTGAGAAAGTACAAAATTCTAGCTTCGTTTTCGTCAAGCGAAAGGAGAAAACAAAAGATGTTTGAGATCAGGAGGTGACTGATGACTGTAGGCATCTGGAGGTCAGCAAGGATTCAAGGGTGATGGTGACACTTCTTTGCTTTTGGTCAACAAACTCTGTTTGTCATAGTTCCAGTCACAATGTTCCTGTACATCTTTTGATTAAAAAAACCATTACTTTGTACATACTTTCCTTATGTGCTTTAAGTTCTACCACAGTTATAAGCAGGGAGGTTGTTTCAGTAATTCCTAGGCTATAGTTTAGATTTCTTTAATGATTAGCATATCTACATGCAGGACTAAGCAGATGCTGACAAGTCATACTTCAAGTTCCAGCAAGATAAAGTCAAGAAGACTGATTATTTTATTCTATTACGAAACTTTTAAATATCAGCTAGTAGAAGGGTTTTACGTACCAAACTTAAGGAAATGTTATCAGTCTCTAAAAATTATTATTGACTAATATAAAGTTTAACAGAAGATATTTTTATTATAAAAATAAATTTTAGGCTTGTATACCATTTGTCTTAATAAAATCAAGTATTTTTATTGCTATATCAACCACATTTAGTTATTAATTAAAATCTATACTTTCTTCAAGGATAATTCCCAATGTACAACAATGGCTAATAAACCAATTAATTTAGTGCATTTATTTTTTAATAACTTTGGTGCAAGAGTAGTAAGATCTTGAGGAAATCATATACTGCAATAATTAAATCCTTAATGTTCTACCACAACAGGAAGAGACACAAACTAAGGATATAGCCAACACACACTTGAAAAACTCACTGAAATACTGTCATTCTGCATTCTTTCCAATATATATATCAGTAGTCACAATCAAACGCTAATGTTGCATCAGGTTAGTTTGATAAACTACACCTGAGAGAATCACATCCATTAAGGTTCTTGTTACCTGTTAGTGTACATTAGTTATTATTATAAGAGGCTAAGAATTTACATCAGCACTGGAATGACAGGTACTAAAATATTTTTTTTTAAGATTTTATTTCTTCATTTTTTTTAGAGAGGGAAGGGAGGGAGAAAGAGAGAGAGAGAGAAACATCAATGTGCGGTTGCTGGGGGCTGTGGCCTGCAACCCAGGCATGTGCCCTGACTAGGAATCGAACCTACGATGCTTTGATTCGCAGCCCGCGCTCAATCCACTGAGCTATGCCAGCTAGGGCAAAATATTTTTATTTTAAGGTGAAATAAATAATTCATTCTTTCAGCAAGCTTTGTTCCCTTACATGTTTTTCTTCTATTTTTTGCCCACTCCTTTTTTATTTTCATGTGTTTCTATGTATGAAGCTACATTAGTGGCAACACTTTAGAAATAGTTGTTCTTCACTTAAAATGAAGATGGTATTTATATCGATCTCAAATAGAACTATGATTTCATAATAGCCAAATTTGTAAAAATCTAAAAATATTTTCTAATTAACAAAACAATAAAATATTCTGCTAAATTTGAAACAAAATGATTGATTTATAAAATGATGCTTATTTTTTAAAGAGAAACATGGCAGTTTACATTTTTTTGTAAGTGAATTTTGGTATTTATTTGGTAAAGAAAGCAAATGCCACCAGATGAAGACCTATTGTCTGGCTTCCCAAAACATTGACAGGGCACCATTTCCATGATAACTATAGCACAGTCAAGGAAGTATACCTAAGACTCACAGGCTCAAACATAATTTTAATAGAATACATGGAATGCATCCATTGATCCAGGGTTATTTAATTAAACTGCACTCACAAAACTGATCCATAAATTTAGATTTGCTTTTTGGCAATATAGTCATTTCAGCTATAATCCAATATATGCATCCATAAAAATATCTGCAAACATTGACAAAAACAATAATTTTTGTACATTGTTTTTGTACCATTGAAGCTAATTTGAACTGCCTCAGCAGGCACTTCTGCTTGGTAGAGATTGTCATAATGAATACTTAACATGAACAACAACAGAGAATAGAGTGGAAATGCCTGTATCACTGTAGTTACTACATTGCTGGTAGATATTGAGACAATGAAGAAGGAAGGTAAATCATTTGCCTCTGGGACTGCAGTAACAATGGAAAGAATTGTAAGCCTTAGAGAGTAAGCTGAAGATGTTCTATTCAAGAGTTGATGTCGGTTTTTACTTTCTTAAAATAGTTGAAAGAACTCCTAGTGCCGGTGCCAGCAGCCAAGCTTAGTTTTGTGTTTTCTTTTGTTTTGTGCCCCCTCCTACCCCACCCCCATTTTTCTAACTTCCTTTGCCTTGGGGAAAAAATTACCTATGAACTAACAAAACTACATATTGTACTGATACCTTTTTCCATTTATGAACCATATATATTGTGTTACATGTACATATTGAGAAAGAAAACAAAGAATAAAAATAAATATAACTTTAATCTGATAGGAATTTACTCATTGACAAAGCCAGCTGCATTCTATATTATTTACAACATTTTTCTAAAAAATAAGTAATGTCACGCTTGGTGAATTATAATGAGAATAAGGTAAGATCTATTAAGATGCTCAGACATTTCAGAGCATCAAGCTAAAATAATGCTTTGTTTTTTAGAGTAGGCAATTCTGGCCAATGGGGCATTATACACAATTTCACTGGTTATAAGTTTCTAGTGAAGTTTTATGTGAGCACTTTGAAGCTTTATACTGTGACACATCTTTCTGTGATTCTGGGGCTTGAGAGCACTCAGTGATGTTAATGTATTTCTTACATCCTAATACTGCCATCGTAGTTACTATTGAGATCTACGTACCTGAATATTCAGTTGATTTTAAGTATTTCAGCTTTTATACACTGTGTTGTTTGAAATTTTAACTCTAAATCAAAGTTTCTCACCAATGACATTTTGGGCTGGATAATCCCCCACTGTGAGGACTATCCTGTACATTATAAAATGTTTAGCTACTTCCTTGTCCTCTATCCACTAGATTTCATATAGTGCATTTAAGTTCTGGTAGCACCTCCTCTCCCATTTGGACAGTGACAAATGTCCCCTGACACTGCTAAAATCCCCTGGAGATCAATACCCAGCTCTGCTTCCCCAGACAGTGACTCCTGGGCTACTTTATGGCCTTCATGAATAGGAAGGGTTAGAAACCAGATTTTACCCTGCTCCAATTCCACATCTGAGAAAGAAGGAAGGAATTTTAAAACCAATTGATGTAAGTATGTGTTAGTGAGTTTTTAATACTCTCATGGCTGCATCCCTAGAATACCAGTTATCACTTCAGTATTCAAGGTTGAGTTAAAGGATGTATATGTGTCTATAGTTTTCTGTTTCTCTTAGAATTTATTTTGCTAGTGCTTACCTATAATACTGCTATTAGAGATAATCTTCCCTCAAGATTAAAAAAATAATTACTGTAAGGTAGTAATCAGATGTTCACAAAGATCAACTTTACAAACTCTTGTTATCCAACATATTATTTTTCTGCTAGTTGTAATGTAACTCTCAGAAAAAGATAAAATAGTTCTGTTGATCATTATCTCATCTTGAAAAATCTACATGCATACAAAAATAATGAATTTTGTGTACTTCCTTAAAGAATACTCTTCTGTGTAGTATTCCATCATGTAGATGTACCATAGTTTTGAGACAACTGTACTTGAACAATGATAAAAATAAAAAAATACTCTGCAACAGTTTTAAATCCATATTTTCAGTGTCATTTGAAATATAAATTTTCTGTATATAAACTGTCATTCAAAACTGATAAATGTTTTTCTGATGTTTCATATTTCTAGTTTCATAGTTTGCTCTATTTTTGTAAGAGTGGATAATGTTTGTACTTGAAGAAATAAAGACACAAAAGTAGAAGTTTGTAAAATGTAGTTTTTTCTATTGCAAGTTGAGTCTTTTTAGAGTCTAGTTAGTTTAAAAGATGTCTTTGTGTTACTATGTTTTATTTATAGTACAGAAACATCTTACTCTCAACATAAGGGTTCCAAATTATTAGCTTGTTTTCTTTTGCTAATTTTTTTGTTTAGCCCTTCTGTGCCTTAACTCCTCTACCTGTGAAATGAATATAAAAATAACAACTTTATGTGCATATATGGATAACTCAAGATTTATCTACTCCAGAGCGGGTATTTGGCATTTTCTATCATGAAGTAGAGAAAAATAATGAATTTTATAGTCAAATAGAAGGGTCAAATGCAACGTCTGCAGATTAGTGTATGTGTGTGGTGGAGGGGGATCTCTTATCCATTTTAACATTCGTCAGTTTATCCAATAATGGTCCTGCAGATGTGGGTCCATCCCTGTGGACCTCACATAACTCTCCATATTGGCAGCAGGCTCTGATAAAATAGCTAAAACAGAGGAGCACGTTTTTATGTGCTGATTGAGCCAAGCAGCCAGGCCTTGGGAGAGTAAGATGCATAGAAAGGAGAGTATCTTTTATAGTAGGCACTGCATCCTTGGTATTTGCTGTGGGAGTTACAATAAAAAATTATTTAATATTGATGATGTTATTTATTTTTACTTCTAAAATTAGAGTACCAACCTCTACTGTAAAAGTTGTATTGGTGCCTCCAGTAATAGATATATGGTGTTCAGGGCAGAGCCTTGCATTTACAGAAATACTAGTTTTCCCTAAACACATGGTCTCAAACCTTAGTATGTAATTCACGGGAGTGCTTGTTGCAGCACAGATTTCTGGGCTCTAACCTAGCATTTCTGCTTTAGTAGTTCCTGGATGGGAACTGAGAAGCTGCCATTTCTGACAAGTTTCCAGGTGAGTTAATGGTCATGGTACCACACTGAGAGGACTATGGCCCTGGACAAACACTTTTGCAGAACAGCTTGTGTCATCCACACAGACCAGATTCAAATACATAACTAGAATTCTCATAAGTTAAAATGGGAAAAACAAACATATATATATATATAATAGTGCTTATAATATTTTCTAACCAAATTTTATTTTAATGTGTTGTTTGCACCATGTGTACTGGGATTTGCTTAGTGGTAGAATTAATACATCACATTGTATACATATTTTAGAAAGGCCTGTACGTCTCTAATTCTAGTGGTCTTTCTGTTTAGGATAATATAAAATCTGAAACAAAAGGAAGTAAATAAAATATATAAATTAGAAATATTACAGCTATGCTTTACATTTGTACTTTAAATTTTATTTACTATTTTTATTTCTTTTTCTAATTATCTTTTTAAACCTGTTTCCTTTGCAGACCTCACTTATAATTTTATTATAATTTTTATTTGAAGTAAACATACTGTAATGAAGTTAACATACTTTAGATTTAAGACTTGGTTAGGTAAAAAAGCTAACTACCTAAATACATATGAAGTACATTTTCTTGTTCTTTTCAGTTTTGCTGACTCAGGAAGGAGGCAGCAGTATTCTGTCCTGGCCCCTTCTCGGTGAGTTAGTGCCTCAGAAGTTTGGTCACGGCTAATTTAATTGTGCTTAGAACATTTTATCATCTGATAATCTAGAGAAAAATGCCATTAATATGCATTATCTGAAATTTTTATAATATGATTAAATTATGTAGGATGCTCAGTTTTCTTTTATTAAATCTTTAATTCACTTATTTAAAAAAATCAGAACATTATTCAAGTATATACATACACACAATCGTGTTAACAGTTGGGATTCAGTTTTAGCCTCCTGATTTTGAAAATGTATTTGATTCTACTTCAGAACAGATAAATAATATCTGTCTTTCTTGGAAATTTGTTTTCCATTATTGCTCCCATATTATTTCCATGCATATAAATTTGCACAAAAAGAAAAAAAAAAGCAAGCGCTGCAACCAGGGATCACTAGCAAAAGACACTTAGAGAGTCATGGGGGGAGGGGAGGTGGTGGTGAATAAAATCAGTTATTTAGTTCTGCCTGTATTCTATGCACTTGAATAGGGAAGTGACATCGAAGATTTGTCCTGCAAAAAGAAAAAAAGTGTAAACAAATCAAAATAATTTCCAGTGGGAAAAAAAACATTAGATAAGTAACTCAAGTTTTTTATCAGTTCCTAACTGAACAGAACCTCTTTCCTAGCTGTGAAATTGGAGTAATCTAAGAGTAGCAGTCAGTTCCCTGGTTTTACTCAATAAGACACATTTATATAATTAATATATACCAACTATATCCAATGTTTATTTTACCATAAGCACTTCCCCTTCTCAGGAAAAATAATGAAATATACCTCTTCAATATGGTATTTCAATAGCATACATCAGTCAATTTGTTAATATAGTAGAGTAAACTAAAGCTAGCAAAATCTTCTCTCCTAAAGGAAATTAATGCAACACTATAAATATAAATTTTTAATATCAGTTTTGAGTTTTCTGAGATATTTTATTCTAAAAATATACATAAGTAAACTCAAATACAATGACAAAATCAACCAAAATACAAACAAGCTACAAGAATAGGACTGAGAGACAAGAAGAGAACTGTAATTTTAAGAGTTCTGTCTCAAGATTTTACGGTAAGAATAATTACAAGCTGTTTTATATCTGGGATCTTTAAAGATGTGGGTGTAGGCATGACTTTGTGTCTTTGTTTCACAAGACCAACCACATGTTGTCCCTCCAAAGTCCTTTTACTTTTAATTGGTATTTATCTCTCACTTCCTGAGTGGGCTGTGGGAGGTTTACTGGGATGACCACTTCTTGAATAACTAACTCAATGTTAACAAAAATTTTTACATTTACTTATCTATTGTAGTCTGTTAATTTGTTTACTTTTCAGTGATCATAATTTTAAAAGAAATAGTGTCAATGCGAATGACTAAGTCTTTGTTGGCAATACAAATTTGGGGTCATGTAATATTTTAAAATTGTCATGCAGATATAGTAAGATGCGTAATACTTGACACTTAAAATGTGAACTTGGGGAGAAAAGAACATTATAAGCTCAAAATTGCAGGTATTAAGCAGTTAAAACTTTCAAGTAAGTATATTGTGTTTTTATTTGTCCTTAAACTTTATGAGAATATAACAGAAAGCATATAAAGTAATAGAGACTTTATGAATAAAATTCCAGGGTTTATGTATAGTCAGTTGCAGATCTAGTTTGACTCCTGCACCTACATCTAGAGTTCCTTATAGTCACTGATTTTTCTCTAAAACTTGTTCTATAGTTTATTGTCATCATTCACTCACACCACTCTTCTGTAATAGCTACACCCTGTCATTTCTACCTATTGAAATACTATTTATCTGTCAAGCTTCAGCTAACTTGTCACCTACAAAGAAGCACTTTATAATCTCCATCTCCCAGTAGTTCACAGGGAGTGCTTTCTTCTCTGAACTCACATAGTATTTTTATGCCCCCCATACATTATAGTCATTTGCAACTCATAAAGACTGTATGCTTCCTGAGGATAGATAGCATTCAATTTTCAGTCCCCAGAGTACATTGAACAGCTTTAAAGAGCATATGAACAGTTGGTGAACAAGTATAGGAAGAGTAGGAGGCATTTCTTATCATCTACACAATTCAAGAAAGAATAAATTTCACTAATTTATCAAACATTTATTTAAAAATAGATACTTTATAATTTCTTTACATGTATTGAACCACTTAATTCTTCGTGAGAGACTGATTGCTTGGGTGTCTCCAATGTTTCACCCACCTCTAGATCCTGAACCTTGTTAGTCACATGACTCTGCAGATTCTGCCACCAAGGGGATCGTCGTGTCTTATCTTTAGGTCTGTGATCCATCAGAAGGGAAAGGGGTGGGAGGAGGTTGAAGAGGGTAAAGGAGGTTGAGTATATATGATGGAAGAAGAAGAAACTTTGGGTGATGAGCACAAAATGCAAATGCAGATGTATTAAAATATTATACACTTGAAACTTACATAATCTTATTAACCAACATTACCACAATAAATTTAACTTTTAGAAAAGAGGATAATCAGGTGGTTTGGCTTTATTCCGCATACTTAGCATCTCTCATCAGGTACTTAGGCATGCCTTAGCCTAGCAAGCCTAGAAAAGTTGACAGACAAGTTACCCTCGCCCTAATAAATCAGGAGTCTAGCCAAGATCAACAAAATCATGGGACAGCCATTCAAAATGTGTTAGCAGTAAATACCTTCTAATGTTTGCCACTCTTTTACTCTGATGCTTATCTGAAAGCTCTTGCCATCAACTACAGACTTGAGTGTTTTGTCTTTTGTGAAAAAGCTGTGCTATGCACTTTTGGGTACTGGTTTCTGTGCATCAGCTACAACTTAAGGAATCACTTAACTTTCAGACCACACAAGTGGACTGAGTTAGGTTTTGTAGAACACTCATCTCAAAGCAAATGGGTCCTTGAGACTGCTAAGCCATTGGAACAGAAGGAGAATTGATCACATATGATTGAATAAATTGATTGTGGGTGTTGTTTGAAATATTGTTGATCTTTTAATGTTACATATTTTAATGTATAAGGAAGCCTTTCCTTGTTTCCCTTCAGCAATTTATAAATTAAAACAATTAGACTATGTTAGTATAAACAGAAATTAGACATTTGTAATATATACTTTTCTCCCTGCCTACTTCAGATTTGGCACCTCTTATTAAGCTTTCTTACATAATGATATGCTTGTTTGCATAGGTTTAGTTTCAATCTGTCCTTCTTGTTACTAGGGCTTGATTAGAAATATTAGATATATAATTAAGGCTTTACTTGGAATGTCATATTTAAGAATGGTGCACATTTAATAGATATAACTAGATACTTTTTTTAAAGATTTTATTTATTTATTTATTTATTT
This sequence comes from Tonatia bakeri, assembly GCA_004024845.1. Classification (NCBI taxonomy): domain Eukaryota; kingdom Metazoa; phylum Chordata; class Mammalia; order Chiroptera; family Phyllostomidae; genus Tonatia; species Tonatia bakeri. Next base: position 106,019 of record PVIA01005212.1, read on the forward strand.
ATTTTAGAGAGGGAAGGGAGAGGGAGAGAGAGAGAGAGAAACATCAATGTGCGGTTGCTGGGGGACATGGCCTGCAACCTAGGCATGTGCCCTGACTGGGAATCGAACCTGCGATACCTGGTTCGCAGCCCGCGCTCAATCCACTGAGCTACACCAGCCAGGGCAATATATAATTAGATACTTTTAAGGAACGTGACTTCATAAAGTCAATGCTTATCAAGTCCTCTTGGGAAAACTGGCCTGACATCTGACCTACAGTGTTCATGGATATTTGTTTTCCCAATTTTACAGGTGAGCAGGGAAGGTCACTTCTTTGTAGACTCAGGAATCTTAATATATTTTAAGGACCTTAAGAAGAGAGAAAGTCATTCAAATTTATAGGCAATATAGAGAAATAGTGTTGTGAGAGCTTGGCTTGAAAACTTCCAGCACAAGAAAGAGAAAAACAGCAGTATGGTAAGTTAACATTCTTGTAACACCTATGTAAATAATCAGGCATATCTGATAAGACAATCACACTTGATGATGAAGAATACAATACCTTTGAAATTTTATTTTATGAAAATCTGGAGCTGTGACTGCAAAGAGGAATTTCATGTGTCAGTAGAGTACCATGCATAATCTAAAACACATCCTTCCTGGGAGTGGGGGTTTGGTCTTGTTCTGCAAATTAGACTGGAACTTGTGAGTATGACCAAATTATCAATCCCTTTTAAATTTTCTGTCAATTCTGTCTTCTTCATCATGTAACTACATCAATCCAAGTTGATGTTTCCAATTTTTGCTGACCGGTGTCACCAAGAATTAAAATCTACTGCCAAGGTTGTTATGAGAACTGGAGGTTGCCTTGGCAGTGACCTTTTGTTCCAAGCTATAAAAAAAGTCCAGGATGCTAAAGACCACCAACTTAATATGAGTCTTGAAGAATTCTTCATTTAACAGACAAGGCATGGGCCAGATTACTTCCTAGATATACTATTATCTTGATAAATCCTGCAAAATGCTAGAGTAATATTTGCCATTATACAAGGTTTGCTATTATTACAAAATAAACTTTGAATCCATTTTATAATAGCATTTTATCAGAACTAGAAGAAGCTATCAATAATCGGAGTTTTCTTGAGTTAATTCTTGAGTTAATTCTTGAGATTCTTGAGTAAGAATCTTCCAATATATGCTCACTTTACAGTCTCATTATCTGCTCTAAGTACTTATGCTGAAATGAGTAAGAAGTGAGAGTAAAGAGTGATTTCAGGATATAATTCAAAGTCTTCATAGACACATTGCCCCATGGACTGAAGTAATTAACTTCTTTTTTTTTATCTGAAATCATTGTATTTCTTTTTTTTTATTTAATTGTTGTTCAACTAAAGTTTTCTGTCATTTCCTCCCATCCCAGCCAAACCCCCCAGCCCTCTCTACCTCCCGCCCAATTACAAACCCCCTAGTTTTTGTCCATGTGTCCTTTCTACTTGTTCCTGCAAACCCTTTCCCTTTTCCCCTGAAATTCCCTCCCTTCTTCCCTCTGGTCACTGTCAGCCTGTCCTCTATTTCAGTGTCTTTGGTTATATTTTGCTTGTTTGTTTGTTTTGTTGTTTAGGTTCCTGTTAAATGTGAAATCATATGACATTTGCCTTTCACTGCCTGGCTTATTTCACTTAGCATAATGTACTCCAGTTCCGTCCATGCTATCGCAAAGGGTAGGAGATTCTAATCCACCATGTTGACTTACATTGCAGTTTTCAATGACTTTAATTGTTATGATGATTGGTAGTTGGTTTTTTTTTTTTTTTTTTTTTTTTAACTGGAGTTTGATTTCCAAACTTGAGTTGCAGAATTTGCTTATTGACAGGGTAACCTAATTGGAAATTTCTCTATGTAAGAGTTGATAAATGAAAACCAGTTTGTCCATTTACTCTATTCAAGTCAAGAAGAATTGTGAACTTTCCAGAGGGAAAGGTATATAATCATATCAACATAACAGGAAAAGGAAATATATAATTTAGTTACTGTTTTTTAAAATAAAATAATCTAAATTTAGTAAAGTAGCAGGGTATAAAATAAATACCCATAAATTGCATTTTTACACACCAGTAATGAACTCTGAGAAAGGGAAAATAAGAAAACTGTCCTATTCACAATTGCTTCAAAAAAATACCTATGAATAAATTTAGCCAAGAATGCAAAAGACATATACTGAGAAAAACTATAAGACACTGAAGAAAGAAATTGAAGAAGAGACAAATAAGCAAGCATATACCATGTTCATGGGTAGAAATAATCAGCATCATTAAAATGTCCATACTACCCAAAGCAATCTATAAATTCAATGCAATTCCTATCAAGATAAAAATGGCATACTTCACAGAACTAGAACAAATATTCCAAAATTTATATGGAACCACAGAATACCCCAAATAGCAACAGCAATTTTGAGAAAGAAGAACAAAATTGGAGGAATCATCCTAATATTAAACTATACTACAAGTCCATGTTAATCAAAACGGCATCGTACTGGCATAAAAACAGACACATAGATCAGTGGAACAGAATAGAGAGCCCTGAAACAAACCCATACCTTTATAGTCAATTACTATTTGACAAAGAAGGCAAAAACATATAATGGACTAAAGATAGTTTATTTAATAAATAGTGTTAGGAAAATTGGACATATACATGCAAAAAAAAAGAAAATAGACCACATTCTTATACCACACACAAAAGTAAACTCAAAATGGATTAAAAACTCAAATGTAAGACCTGAAACCATAAAAATCCTAGAAAAAAAAACATAGGCAGTAAAATCTCTGACATTCGTCATAGCAACATTTTTTTATATATCTCTTTGATCAAGGAAACAAACAAACAAAATAAGCAAATGGGACTACATCAAACTGAAAAGCTTTTGCACTGCAAAGGAACCATCAAATACATGAAAAGACAATGTACTCACTGGATGGGAGAAACAGATTTGCCAATGATATATCTGATAAAGGGTTATTTTCAAAATTTATAAAGAACGTATAAAACTCAACACAAAAAAACTGCAAATAATCCCATTGGAAAATGAGCAAGGGACTTGAATAGATACTTCTCCCAAGAGGACACACAGATGGCAAATAGACATATAAAAAGGTGCTCAACATCATTAATTACTAGAGAAATGCAAATTAAAACCACAATGAGATATCACCTCACACCTGTCAGAATGGCTGTCACAAATCAACAAACAAGTGTTGGTGAGGATATTGAGAAAGGGGAATGCTTTTGCACTGTTGCTAAGAATGCAAACTGGTGCAGCCACTGTGGAAAGCAGTATGGAGTTACCTTAAAAAAATAAAAATGGAACTGCATGAGATTCCACTTCTGGGAATTTATCTGAAAAAAACCCAAAACACTAATTCAAAAGAATATACACACAGCTATGTTCATTGTAGTGTTATTTATACAATAGCCAAGGTTTGGAAGCAGCCCAAGTGTCCATTAGTAGATGAGTGGATAAAACATCTATGGTACATTTATATAATAGAATACTATTTGGTTATAAAAAAGAAAAAAATACCATTTGTGACAGCATGGAACTGAAGAGCATTATGCTAAGTGAAATAATTCAGGCAGTGAAAGAGAAATACCATATGATTTTACTCATATGTGGAATCTAGTGAACAAACTGAATGAACAAGCAAAGTAGAGACAAACTCATAGATGGAGACTAGGCTGACAGCTCTGGGGTAGAGCATGAGTGGGTAGAGGGATCAAGAGAAAAAGAAAAAAGGAAAAGGAATTCATAGACACAAACAACAATGTGGTTATTGCAGTATGGACAGGTGGGTAGAAGTGGAAGAGGGGCTAGGGGATAAATGGTAATGGAAATGTAAAAATAAAATTTAAAATTAAAAAAGGTAAAAAAAATCAATAAATAAAAGAACCCAAATTGGGAATTCTCTGAAAATCAATAATATGGGATTCATAAAATTATAATGACTTGTTAAACATAAAGGTCAAGCACTTAAAACCCAAAATAAATTTTATTGATTCAAACAGTTTTAACAGAATATTTGTTTGGAAATTTGTACTTCTATCGCTAATAAAAGAATTATTATATATTTAGTATCAATTGGGCCAGCTTGGAAAACATACTTTATTGAAAGGCTATCATTATTCAAAGAGAGCCAATATCACAGACTTCTCCCAGTATTACTATATTGTAGTCAATTATTTGAATAAAAATTTTCAAATAGAGATTTCACAAAGCACTTATATGTGTCTATCTGATGTGGACACTGGCCCACAGTGTCTGTGGCATTATGGATGTGATGAGATACATTCCCACAGACTACTGAGTCCTTCGGAGGAAAAGAGATGGCATGGCTACTCTCTCAAGGGGAGAGCACCCTGACTCTTGCAAGCTTTTATTAGCTTTCAATTTGCACAGGAATACAGGTACAGCCCATTAATCATTGTCAGGCAGTAAGGATCAAGATAGCATACAAAGAACTATGAGGGCTTATTCTGAGTCAGGGTCTGTTAGCTAAAGGGCCATAAAACTTTGGGAAACAAACTCATTTCCTGCTCAGACCTTTATCATTTAATTGAGAGCATTCTTAGCAAAGCAGGTTTCACAGGATTTCACACATTCTTTCTTAGGCTTGATCACTGGGGGGGAACCGGCCCTTTCCAGTATAGGGCTGCACCCACCACTGGCATTGTTTCAGACTTAAATCAAGCAGGGGAAGTAAGGCAGCCAAGAGATTATGAGACTTCTCACAGACAGAATGAGGACAAGGCTATGTCAAAGCTGAGGAGCGAGGGTCTATCACCCCCTTTTGCTACAGCCCCCCTAAGTCCTTCCCTGGGGCCTCCTCATGATCGTTCCTGTCTTAGGTTATCCCTCCCTTGAGGAACCTTACCCATCATTGGTTAACCAACCAAGCATTGGGGGCCAGGCAGGGTGAAGTAAAAGGAGCAGCGGTGGCACTCCTGCCAGGGAGGTAAGCTTTGTCTCCTTAGTGGCTTATGGTCCGAAGGCCGCTCATTCAGCCTTAGCCATGGTGGGGTTATAGCTTTTTAAACCAGGCAGGGAAGTTCTCAACATCTATCCATCAGTTACTTGGCAAAAATAATTGACTCCATAATATATGTTAAGCCTAGATAGATTTTTATATCATCAAATAGATAAAAACATTTTGCAGTTCCACATTCTTCGGTACAACTTAAGAACAATGAGGTTTTCAGCCTTGTCTACTTGACACAAATACACCATTTCTGGGAATAGCTGCTCCATGTTTATAATAAAGTATGGATGTGATTTCTTATTGTCAATGACAAAATGATGAGACCTCAGTTCTTGTCCTCTTAAAGGGAAGATTCCAGTCAAAAGACAAAGCACAGCGATGCAGGCAGAATTTATTGGCAGAGTGGAAATACGCTCTGAGGGGACTGCATGAGCACTCAGAGTGTGAATGCCCCTATTAGTTCAAGGCTCAGGTATTCATGGGCTTTTCTTCCTGGACTTCTCCAGTTCTGTCTCTCAGCTTCGCCCTCTCACTTATCTGCCTGCGTACATGGTCTGTGACTGGGTACTGGTGACCTCTGTGGCTGAACAATGTCCTGAGATTGAATCAGAGATTTGGTGACCACAAGTCTGGGTGTGGTGAGGCCTGTTTTAGCTGAAAGATTTACCTTAAGCTCTGTGGACATGCAGGAATGCACAAAGGTCATCTCTTTTCTTTCCCTTCCTTAGTCTGCTGAAGCTCATGTCTAACTAGCTACTTATCCTAAGATTATTCCTTAAGAGTAACTTCCCAGGAAAAAAAAACAACAACAACAACAGAAAAACCTTGAGAGATAATCAGTTGATAGGTTACACTTTAAAGAGAGGAATAACTAAATTTAAATCTAATCCTTTTTTCAATTGCTTGCTTTATGATTTGAATATGTGATTTATCCCATAACTCCCATTTTCTTCCTTGATAAAATTGAGACACTTATGTTTAATTTGCAAACTTAGTATAAAGATGAAGTGCCCAGCCCTGACTGGTATAGCTCAGTGGATTGAGCACCAGCCTGCAAACCAAGGGGTCACTGGTTCAATTCCCAGTCAGGGCACATGCCTGGGTTGTGGGCCAGGTCCCCAGTTGGGGGCATGTGAAAGAAAAGCACACATTGCTGTGTCTCTTCCCCTCTTTCTCCCTTCCTTCCCCTTTCTCTAAAAATAAATAAATAAAGTCTTTAAATTTTTTTTAAAAGATAAAGTGTCCTAATACAGTGTATCCCATCCCAAACTTTTATTATTTATGTTATACTCATATTATGTCTTTTTTATACCATCCTCAATTAATTATTTAATATTTTAAAAGCCTACCTATGTAATTAAATATACATAATTATAATTGTTATCAAATTAATTAAGAAAAATGTACTAGTATTACCATAAATGTCAATTGACTTTAAATAAAAATAATAATGTAGTGTTATTAATATTAATATAGTGTTATTTGGTGCTATGTAAGCATGTCGGTCATGTTGAGTCTAATTACTCTATTTCAAACCTAATTAAGCATCCCAAGGTATAGATTAAAGGTAACATAATAAAATATAATTAAATATAAAATGTGTGACAAAAAATAACACAAAGGCTAGGAGGGAGAATCATTAAAGCAAAATAATGAACTTTTCTTATGCTATGAGAGTTCAGTATAATGTTATATGTTAAAGCAAAACTATGGCAAGTTAAAGATATATACTATAAACACTAAGAAAACCACTAAGATAACAAAAGGCAGAGAAAGAGGAAATGGGGAAGCAAACAACAAAAGAGACAAATAAAAAATAATAGTTAAATTTTGATAGACAACTAATCATATCAGTAATCACATTGTAAATTATCTGAGTATTGCTAAAAGAAAATAAGGACCTGAATAATTGAAGAGATATATTAATATATTGTTCTTACCATAGCTAAGAAGGCCTCATATTGTGAAGAGGTCAATTCTTCTCAAATGCATCTTTATTTTCAACACATTCCCATCAAAATCCCAGTAGAACTCTTTGGATGAATTGAAAAGCTCATTCAAAAATTCATATGTTAATACCAAGCCCCTATAACAACCAAGTCATATCTGAAAATAACAGAGCTGGAGAGCTAGCAACACTAACAACTCTAAACAATAAATACGTTTCTATTTTTATTACATGGACATTTAGAATATGCTTCTTTATCAACTTTCTAAATACCCCTGATGATCAGCTGCAGGGATATAAACCTGGTTTTACCGTCTACATTTTATTTTCCTCTCTACAGTAAAAACCTGTATTTACATCTTTTAATGTAATTTTTTTCTGCTTGCCTTTTCTAACATTCAATCATATTAAAGTTAGTGCCTTGAACCGTAACATTTAAAAAATACAGGTAGCACGATTCAGTACAGAATAGATGTGCATCTGGTTGGACACTGTGACTAATGTGCCTTTTTCCCTAAATGCACAATCTCTTATTTCCCTGTAACCAATACACATCTGTGTAAAATATTCACTTTCATAGATTAAATTTTAGGGAAATAGAATCATACACATATTACACTCCCAGGGCATATTAATTGCTATCACACAGTGTGAAAGAACAACAACAACAACAAAAACCTGTTGCAGAAACAGTAACAGAAAATAACAGTAAAGAAATTTTGTCAACTGATTTTAATGTAGTGGCAAATGAAGCATTTATTTTTATTACCTGTCCAAAGAGAACTCATTTATTTTAGAAAGAGAAATACCAGACATTGTAAAATGAGACACTGAAGAAAAAAAGTCCACATTAGTAAAGATGTTCATATAGTCATAGGCGGTTTGAACCGTGGTGCATGAAAATATTATTTAAAATATGTGAGGTGCATAACAGTTTGGGTTGAGGCTTGAACTAACAACCTCTATGTCACAAAACATTAATTGTTAGTCTACCACTTTTATATGATGTGTGTTAGTGTTAAACAAAAGAAATATTGAAGAATAGTTTATATAGTTTGCCAGCTGTTTAGAATTTTTTAACACTGCTTCACAAAATTTGCATATAACAATAAAAGTTTGTGAGCTGCTTATCTTCCAATTGCCTTATGCATATATTATCCACCTCTCTTCACCTTGCTGGGAGGTCCCGGAGAATGAGCCCTGCGGGGTGCATCATCTGGGCTCCACTGCCCCTCTGGCTTCCTGTTATACTTAGGCTCTGAAGTTAATGACTAGATCAGAGCACAGAGTGGAGGGATGTCAGCCATTTCTTCCCTGGTCTGTCCCTGATTTTACACGGTATCTTAGGCAGTCGATATTATAGCTCCTCCAGTCCACTTTTCAGTAAATGCTTGTCATGTTTTCTCCCCTTAACACCACAGATTTGAGTGTTAGACTCACATCCCATCGGTGCTCTTCTCCAGACACTCCATTAACACTTTAGTCTGTAAATCTGTAAGTGGTCCCTTCATTTGGACCATCTGGTGGCTTTCTATTTTGTACAGTAGTACCAACTCATAAAATATATACTGAAATGTTTATTTTGATGACAGGACCATTATGAATTTTTGTAAATATTAAGATTTTTGGTAGTAAGTAGCAAATAATTTAATATTCATATAAAATAATCATATCTGAAATTTATTGAAATGTTGTTGTATAACAGACAATATTATAAGCAACATAACATATGTTATCTTTTAGTCCTCACAAGAGTCTTATTAACTACTTTTGCAAACTAAACAAAGTCAATCTAGTGGTGGTTCACAATTAGAAAGTTATTTTGGTAAATATCAATTCCTTTTAGTGACAGGTTATACAGAGGTATTTACCAACTTCACCCACACAAAGAATGCATAATAAAAGCAAGTCTTAGACTAAATTCTGACAACCATGCATTAGTAAAAGGCCTCTACTTTATTCAGAATCCCGAATTAGGCTGGGAGACAATTGCATCTGTGAAGGAAAGGAAAGCTAACCAGATTTTGAGTCTGCACCCTGTTGAGACAGTATTAGAAAGTTCATCTTTCCAGTTTCTTACAGCTCATGCATGTAATGAGAGTGAGTTCCGTAACACTGTGAGACCCATGAAGACAAGAGCAGTGAATCCCAACTACATTTCTTGAACACCATTCATTTCACCAATGAAAACTTATTTCTAACATCTTTCAGGTTAACTGACATACTCTCTGGTTCAGATTTCAATAATGGTATTTGACATGCCTGAGAAAGCCCATCAGTTATGTTGATCCTCCTAATGTATTTCATATGTTAATCATCCCAAGGTATAGATTAAGGATAATATAGTAATATACAATAATACTTAGATATAATTATTTTTGATCAGTTAGTTTTTTGTTAGAAAAAAAGCCAGTTTGAAATAGAAACAAAGCCTCTCTCATATTAATAAAGGGTGATGAGGACCACACCCCAAGAATGTGGAGGTGTTATTATAAGTTGTATGCACTGTAGCATAATACCTAAAACCACTTGATATTTCTATTTCAACTTCTTATCATTAACTAGCACCCCTTGCTTCCTTCTTTTTCTTTCTGCCTCTCTTCCTCCCGTGCCTAACCTTTCCTCCCTGCCTTCTTCCCTCTCTCTGTTTCTTGCTCTTGGTCTCTTATACACACACAATTTGCCATTTACCTAAACCACTAGATAATATTTGATGGTTTGCTCAGAAACACCTAAGTGTCTCTTAATAACAAAGACATTATACTACATAATCATAATACAATTACCAAAATCTGAAAATTTAACATTAAGGTTACCAAAGCAAAAATTACACCAGTCAAAAGTAAATAGGCAAGAAAAACTCTATTCAAGGCTATTACAATAATGAAGAGAGACCAGAACATAATCTGAAGAAAACTCTACTGAAATAAAAAAAAATTGAAGAGTTTTTGGGAGCTGAGGTACTCCCTTCTTTGTTTTCTAATTGAAATTACCAAAAAAAAAGGAAATTTCTCTTTTTATTTTTTTAATTATTGTTCAAATACAGTTGTCTCCATTTTCCCACCGAAAGGAAAGGAGGAATCCTCAGAAAGAATAAACTTTCTCTTACCATTAATAACAGGACATAGTATTATAGTATGACATAAGTCACCCACCAAAGTTAGGTTCCTGCCCTTCCACAAAGACTAGGAGATAGGTCCTCTATCTACTTTGATGATTACATTTCAAAGGGATGGCTCCAAAAACATGAGATGACTGAGAAAGAGTCCTGGCTGGTTAAACTGACAAGAGGCTTTAAAAAGTTTTACGACTCATAGAAGCAGAGAAAAAATTTGCAATTACAAGTTTTCTAAATGAAGTAAATCCTGAAGAAAGGGAGGGCCAGCTTGGACTAAGATTGACTTCAAGGCCTCGAGTCAGGAAGAAGCTTGTCTAACTTTATTCCAACTGAAAGAAATGTGCAGACCCTTTTGGTTAATACAGTGTTAACCATTAAATAATATTTTTTTTACTAATAGAAAATCAATATTAAAATTTTCTCAGTTGTCTCAAAGTGTTCTTATAACAGTTTTAAAAAACTGTGATCCAGAAAAATAACATGAACTGTGTTTAGTTTTTATGTCTTTAGTCTCCTTAAATCTATAAAAATGTTTTAGTTGTTATTTTTATGTGACATTGATGTTTGTGAAGAGTAGAGGCCACTGTGTTTTACAAAAGTCCATCTACATTGAGTTTTTATAAATAAACACATACACAATATAACAATATGACAAATAGGTATTCTCTTGTCCCATTTTATAAATGAAGAAACTACAAAAAAGATGAATTCTGTTGACACAAATTAGTATTTTTAAGTAACTAGCAGAGCCAGTATCCAATGCAAGTAGAAAGATTTATCACTCTTATTTATTATAATAATGCATTGTAATAATTTTTAACATATCCCAATTATGAACTTACATTGTTCTATGCTTATTCATCAGCAAAACTGTGGTCAGGATATATGTTTTGCATATACTACCTACATACCTAGATGCATACGTATGTACATAAGCACAGAGTGTGCTTCTACCCATCAGGCTTTGTTCTCAGAGATACGTGTAATCGAACCACTGCCCTGTAGGAATATTAACATTGAAAGATGACAGCAGTCCAAAATAAGGCAATAGGCTGAATTTTACATTATAATGAAGCAGCTTAATCCAGAAATAAAATCCACAAGTGATTTCTTAAAGGAGAAGCATTCATCACTATTTTCTTCACAGTTAAGCTTGCAAATACCAACAATATTTGTGTACTTTTAATTGAACGTTAAACTAAAACTTTTTGTGATTATATTAGCAATGTGTTTTAACTTTAGCCATTTTTAAGTTCACAGAAATATGAAGAATAAGTTAAATATTCAAACATAGGTTCTTGCTGTTTATCATAAAATGGTGAATTAATATGAACCATTGACTGCTTCCCTCAGTACCAGCTTTACGTAAACTACAAAAGTGAGAAAGAAGCATGGATTTGCCTAATAATTATGAACACTGAGAAACTGCAATATAGATCAAGGACTGTCCAGGACATACATGGAGTGGTGGCAGCTGGTGACAGAGCACCCACTGATCAACAGAAAGGATGTAGTTTGGGGAAGACCTTTAAGTTCTATTCTTACATCTTTCCCATAAGTCCAATCTACCATTTTAGTGTTGGCGTGAAAATGTCAGAGCTGAAAAAAAGGACCCCTGGAGAAAGAACTAACTTCTACCTCAGAATTGATGGATTACAGTCTAATATGTCCAGTTCTGTTTTTTTCTAGGTGATTTGTTGTTAAGACTTTGGAAATATTGCAAGTTCAGAGTGAGCAAACAGGGGTAGTTGATTATAGTTCTGTAGTGCCTGGTGTTCTTGAGCCCTGGGGTTCATTGCTACTCAGCTTTGACAAAGAAAACAAACAAGATCAACAAACAAATAAGACCATTAAAAAAGAGTGAAAGAAGAGCAGTGCACAAAAGTTAGTTATACTTGTCAAAATAAATAGTATCCAACTACAAAACATAAATAACACATTGGCAACAAAAACTAAATTACATAGGAATTGACTTTTAAGAAATTCATAAGATCTAAAAAGAGAAAAGCTTTATAACTATATTAAGTGGCATAGAGAAGATTATTTTTCATTCTATTAATTTGGATAAAAATAATATAAAGATATTAATTTTTCTAAGAATTTTCAAATTTAATGTGATTTTAATAAAAATTCTAGCTGGAAATATAATAAAATAAAAGTTTTAAAATATCACTCTAATATTTATATATGATAAATAGTTCATAAACATTCAAGTTAAACCTTTAAAATGTGTTATTTTAAACATGATCCCAAGGGCAAAATGCATGAAGAATGAAATTGATATATGATTAAATTAAAATTAAAAATTTCTATTCAATGATAGCAAGATAGAGTTATATGTCAAGTGCCATATTTAGAAAAGTTACTTGCAATATCAAAACCAATAAAGGCTTTTATCTAGTTTATATAAAAACTGCTAAAAACCAATAAGGAGGAGAAACCAAAACAGAGTAATAGATATCAAAAATGTAATTCATAAAAGAATAAAGGTAACATGTAAAAAAAACATGTTCTCAATCACATTCATTGATACTGTCTTAGAATAATGTTGTTCAATGCTTTGTACTTTTTAGATTAGCAAAAATTATAAAGTTGGATGATCCCATGTGTTGTTAGGGATATAGAATATGGAAGCCTGATTCACTGCTGGCAATGGAAAGGTCTGAGGCAGCCATTCTGAAAAGCAGTCTGGAAATACGTAGTTAAATTAAGCACGTGAGCACTATATGCAGCAGTCTTATTTTTTAGTACATATTCAGAGAAATTTACACATATATAAAAGTATATATTGTGTTGGCCAAAACAGTTTGTTTTTCCCCCCTAAGGTGGCTCCAGTAATACTTTGTCATCTTTAGCTTCTTTCAAAATAATTTTATTAGATTTTATTGTGACAGCTGCCATATCTGTGTACTTTAAAAAAAAAAATCAAAATGGGTGAATTTTTGTGTAAACATTTTAATATTGAAGATGAAAGAAAATTTGCAACATTTTTTAAATATTATGTTTTATCATTTCAAGAAAGGTGCCCTGGCTGGCGTAGCTCAGTGGATTGAGCGCAGGCTGCAAACCAGGCATCGCAGGTTCGATTCCCAGTCAGGGCACATGCCTAGGTTGCAGGCCATGGCCCCCAGCAACCGCACATTGATGTTTCTCTCTCTCCCTCTCCCTCTCCCTTCCCTCTCTAAAAATAAATAAATAAAATCTTTAAAAAAACGTTAAAAAAAAAGAAAGGTAAAATCACAGCTGAAACACACACACACAAAAGATTTGTGCAGTGCATGGAGAAGGTGCTATGACTGATCAAACTTCAAAAACGGTTTTCAAAGTTTCATGCTGGAGATTTCTCGCTGTATGATACTCCATGGTGGGGTAGACAAATTGAAGTTAATAACAATTAAATCAAGACATTGAGAACAGTCAGTGTTACTTCATGCAAGACATAGCCAACCTACTCAAAATGATGAAATCAATAAAATTATTGGTGAAAATGAAAAACATGTCTTTTATTTTATGGAAAAAAGCATACAGACTTTTTGGCCAACCCAACATTATAAATTGTGGTACTGAGGTATGAGAGAAAAATTCAGTGGCTCATCATTAAAGCAATGTATAAGGACAATTTAATGAAGCACATGATTGACATGGTTAATATTCATAAGTGATGTGAATAAATTTAAAATATATTTGCATATAAAATTAAATAATATTTATTTGAATATATAAATAAATAACATGTATGAGGTCTGTTGCACAATGCACCTAAACTAAAGATACACATAAACAATGTTCAAAGAACACATACAAATAAAAGAGGCTTCATCAAATGCATTGGAACAGTTGAATGTGAAGGGAAATGAAAGAGCATTATGATCCAGAGTAAAAATGGCAAATAAGTGTTACTATTGCCTAGGGAAGCACAAAAAAAATGTTTTCCAAATGACTTTCCACACAAATTTGGGTCTCAAAATTTGAACCCAAAATGTGTTCCAGTGCAGCACATTGGGACCCCTGAGAGCTGCATTTAATTTTCACCTGCTAGAACTGATGGGATTGCATCCTCGAGAAATTAA